>BSQZ01000021.1:10002515-10080015 GCA_033239005.1 Lamellibrachia satsuma | reverse complement strand
AAGATCGCAGAAACCCGTATGATTATCTACGTCTGCCGGTTTGCTGCGTATGCTCAGAAGGAGCTCACTGGTGTGTACTAACTGGATTATCGCGAGATGTTGACGCCGCTGACTGCGCACAGCCGTTAGTCGCTCTTCAGGCGAGTTCTGCACTGAAGAGTTTTATTCGCATGCCATTTGACAAACGGGGGCAGTATTTGGTAATACTAAAAAAACTTGTTTAAAACGTACAAAACCATAAGGAAGTAAGAACATTCGTAAGACTTACGGGTGAACAGTAATAGTTAGTACCGCAGGTAGTCAATGACCACACCATCAAGTGATGTCCGTTGCTTTCTTGTCTGCAGTTTCACCGGAGATTTTAGTCCAGACATTTCAACCGATCTATTGAGACTATCCCTTCATGGCGAGGTGATTCTGATTACTGTACCCTACCGCGCAAGGTGGGCGTTGATGAAGATGTTCACGGCAGCATGGTGTCAAGTTCTGAGAACACAACGTCACCGTACCCACGCGTTAATTTAACTGTTGTATGAATGCACTGTAGAACAACAATTCGTCACTGTCTGTCGTGTGCCCGCTCAACGGTTGTGCACAAAGGGCTTCATTTCTTCTTCTAATTGAGTCATCACATGCAGTCTGTAACACTAGGCATCTGTTGTGGTGCACTGAATAATAGTTATAATCATGGTTTGCAAACATCGACCTCATGATCATGTTCCCTGGTAAATGGTCCGGTTGTGATGTTCTCAACCTCTCTCTTTTAACGTTTAGATGACCCCTCGATTCTGGTGCAACGGGTAAGAGGAACAGTTCAAATGTTGGTCTGTGTGTCTTCTATCGACACACTAGGAGTTTCACTGTACCGTCTTCCTTTCGTACCATAAATGTGTCCAGGAAAGGCAGGGAGTTATCGCGCTATTTTTTTATGTGAACTTAATGTTGTCTGTGGTGTCTATGCAGTTAAGATGTTCTGTCAGTTCTTGCTCACATCCCTTCCGCACTACTCTCACCACATCACCCATGATAGGTCCTAGCAGGTCTGCCAGTGATCTTGATACATTGTGCCCTATTGACCCTGTGTGGTCCACAATAGATCTGATAGGGTTGCCCTGCTTGTGGATGTTCGGAGTGCAGTGTATCCTCTGTACATAATCAGCTGTCAGGTATAGGCACTTATACTGTTCTTATGTGATCTTGTCATCTTCCTTCACGTTCTTTATGATGGACACTGACGTTCTCTTATATTTTGGCGTAGTATCTTTCTTCAGCTTCTCAAACGTCTTGTCTGATAACATGGTGGTGACTTTCTGTTCATACTCAGCCCTGTCCATAGGCACTGTAGCGTTTCTCTTTATTCAGCTCTGCTAACGCTTGTCTCTCTTTTCTGTTAATCGCTGTTTTCAAAATCCCAGCCACCTGAGAATGTAGTTGCTCTGATTTGGTTTTCGGTAGCGGTCGACATGCTTGTTCGGTAGCGATGGCGAATTACTCCTCCGGCAGCTTGTCGGTGTAACAACGAAGTTTAGTCATTTGCCGAGAACCCTAGTTTGGTTTTCGGTTAGCTTGTATTTTGATACGTTCACTACCCACTTCTTCAGTTGAGTGTTCGACAGATCGATGTTGTTTCCGCAGCTCACTCTTGGCGTTGTTATTCTCTTCAATGGGTTTATCTGTCGTCATTTTTAAATTTCAAGTTCGCTATCGCGAACGTATTCGTGAAAATATTCAACAATTTGGTAAATATATCTGATTAACGATTTCTTCGACCACAACTATTGAGAATAGAGACGAGGGGATACCAACTGAGCCACGTACGTGACGGCCTGCTTACCGAGTCAACTGAGCCACGTACGTGACGGCCTGCTTACCGAGCCAACTGGCGAGTAGAGGAAGAAATAGTCATCGCAGAATCATTGATGAAGGCTGCCATCGGCAGCCGAAACACTGAGACGGAATAATCTCAATAATTGTAGCTGAAGAAAATCGTTACTCATAAAATAATAGAGTTTATTCGAAAACAACGTATAAACCAGACAAAAGTCCTCATTGACACGGGCTATGCACCATAACCATTATCTTTAACTAGTACCGACATAATTAGTACAGTTGTGTAATTATATTACAGTGTTTACGCCTTCTTGCGCGTGCCATCGTGTCGGTTAATAATCGGATGTTGAGGTCAATTTCAGACTGTATTCTCGTTGGCGTGGAATTTTTCGCCTGGGACAATCTCGTTTTGGTTTAGGCCCACTTCACGCAATGGCCGTTTTTATCTGGGGGCATACCGCCTCGTGACCGTCGCCGCGGTCATTGATTTAGTCTTATATCTGACAACCAGAGACAATCACGGGATTGTGTGGGTTGAAGAGGAATGTTTGTCAGTCGTGACTTTTGCTGAGGACATTGCTGCTCTCTCGGATACCACCACCCAAGGCCTCCAACGTCTCGTGGGGGGCATCGCTGTTGAATAAACCAGAACAAAGTGAAAACGGTAGAAAACTTAACTCACCTTGGCAGTTCCATCAACAACCAAGGAATCATCAATCACGAGTAAAAATTGCAGATTAGAGAAAGCGTCAGCAGCCTTCAATCAGTTGAGAAAAATGTGGACCAGCATGCAATTTACCATGAGACCAATACTCTACTTTGACAACTAAAATATTCCGCCAACCCAGCTATACGGATATGAAACACGGCAGCTCAAAACAAATCAAGGAAATAAACTTGACGCGCTACACGAAATGCCTGTCCAAGATATTGGGCATTCGCTTGAGTGATTATATGACTAACGAAGAGGTCAAAATACGATCCGAACAACCTCCAGCCTCATCAATGATATACAAAAGATGCATGTACTGGTTCGGCCAAGCCATGATGCTCCCACCTATTGGACCTGCCCACCAAGCATTACTGTGGGCACCACCTGGTCGGACAAGGAGACGGATGACCGAGAACGAACTGGCACCAGACCGTCGGTCGTGTCTTTCAGATGGAGTGACGTCAATTTAAGACGCTAACTGCTGCTCGATCCAAATGTAGCGCTTAGACTCTTCACGCGTCTCTAAGTAGGTAATGACGTGTTGGTTTTGGCCGACTTCGTGTAGGGGCCGTTTTGTGGTGTGGTATATTGTCTTGGGTTTGGCTCATTTCATTCTTGTCTGGTGCCGTTCCTGTTTGGTGAATATGTGTGCGTGTGCGTGCGTTTTGGATAACGAATGTAAGCTAAGTACTAATCTTGCACAACGTGCGTGCTTGCTTGTTTGCTTGCGTGCGTGCGTGCGTGCGTGCGTGCGTGCGTTTTGGAGAGCGATAAACAGTGGCTCCAAATTACGGACATTGGATAATCGAGGCTAACTGGTGGTCCCACCTGGCGGGAAACAAATCGTTACCGGAAGTATACGTCTGGTACGCCACAGAAGTTTCGCAACTGCTAGAAGCCCAAAGAAGCGAAGTTTCGTCTTCGATCGTGACGGTATGCAACAACAAATCGCTTATGTAAGTTGCCGCCATTGGTTGTTTTACCTCCGTTGGACCGCACGGTCCGGTAGCCAGTTAGCCTTGAAACTTGGTTGACGTCTTTCAAGGTTCGGTTTCTATCGACATCCGGTTGGTTTTGACAGCTGCCAGGCCCGAGACCTCGACAATGTCAACACAAACTGCTGTTGATGTTCCAATAGCTCGAATGTAGGACCAATGTTTTTTTAATTGTGCATAGAATATGATTTATCGACGACAAATCTGTAGGAATTGGGTGAACTAAATTACTGTTTTGCACCAGACCTGGGGCCGAGTACATTTTCATGAGTAAAGTACGAGTCATTGGTGATGGCTGAGTACGAGTACATTGGTGATGGCTGAGTACGAGTACATTGGTGATGGATGAGTACGAGTACATTGGTGATGGCTGAGTACGAGTACGAGTACATTGCTCAAAGCTGAGTATGAGTACGAGTACATCTTGTAAGATATAATAACTCTGTATAGTAATAATAACGTATTTTAAATATAAAACACTGTTAAACACTGTGAATTAATTTATATAATTCAGGAAGAGTTGACTATGCAATGGCAGACTTTTTATGAGGAAAACTGTAAAAACATCTTTATGTTTGGGACCAAACTGGGGGTTGCATTCCATTGAAAGGTGTGATTCGCATTCAAATGCAAATATTCAGGGTGTGCATTCAAATATGGGTTAAAATGTATTTCAATTGAAAATACTTTTCAAAATACATTTAATAGCATAGCATAACAAGAGAAAAGAAATAAAGAAATATAACCATTAAATATATATATAATATATGAATCAATGAACACTATTAGGCATGTTGTGGCTGGCAGTGACCACAAGTCCACAGTTAATGTTTGCTGAGAGGATTGATTAGCACCTGCCAATGTCCAGGGCTCAATGTCCCCTTTGTACTTTAACCACACTACAAATTGGCACCAGGCAATACTGGTGCAGTCTGTCTGACTTGAGTCACCAAACTTCTTCAGAGGAAGACTCAGCTACTGGTACTTAGCAGTGTCACTTGTGAGAGCAACAAAGGCATTTTATGGCTAACTGATGAATGACCCTTTCATTATGGACTAACTGGACTTCCTGGCTTAATTAAATAAACACAAGGTCAAGGATTAATGGCCTGGACTGGCAACTAGTACAACTATGGATATGAAATAGGGGTTTCTAACTGGGAAAAGAATCAAAAGATGCTGTCTCTTGAAGCGAAGCCTTTGTGGCTTCAGTGCATTCAGTGTGCAGAAAACTGATCCACGATGTGAATTTGTGAAAACTCATCAGTACCAAGGCAAAATGAAACCACCTATTAAATGTAACAATAATAATTATTACAAATCAAGGGCTGTTACATTGCATTTAATATCATGGTTATTGCAATAGAATTGACATAATAAAAGTGTTTTTAACAATCCCATATTAGAAAATATTTCATACATATGCAGGTAATACAATTTCCTACCGTACTTTTTGAAATTATTATTGTAGTTGTCAATGATTTGATAAAATAAGAAATTAAATAATTTTCACAATATCATATTGAAAAAGTTCTCAGATGTACTTGTAATGAACACGAGTACGAGTACATTACCATAATTTCTACGAGTATGAGTACGAGTATTTAAAAAATGTACTCGAGTAACCGAGTACTTGAGTACCGAGTACTTTGGGCCCAGGTCTGTTTTGCACAGAGTGACGTGCCATTACATTTACTGTGTTATTGATCATGATTATTTCAGTCCACGGCCCGATTCGATAAAAAGAAAATTATGATTGCGCACAGAAGCCTACGCACATGCTCACATGCTGATATTGTAATAATAATGTAGAACAATATCCACCAAATAGCGGAAAGCGTTTGACTTAATACGATATTGATCCAAACTGAAGTAATTAATGTTTACAGGAAATGTCTGTATAAAAAATAATAATATATATATATCATATTCTAACTGGGAAATGAGCTAAATTACTGTCATTTTCAAACAAATATTCTCATTAATTAATTAGCTAACTAATCTTGAAAAACAAATTTTATTCTTAATGCATATATATATATATATATATATATATATATATATATATATATACAAATGAATATAATGCAAATAAATCGGTATACCAATATATATATATATATTATTAGCATTTTCAAACAGATATTCTAATTCATTAATTCTTGCTAATCTTGAAAAACATACATATTCATTAAGAATTAAATTGTTTTTCAAAATTAGTTAAATTAATTAATTATAATATTTGTTTGAAATTAGATAATAATTTAGCCCATTTCCCAGTTAGAATATTGTAGTCGTTTTGTCCTGCAGAGCCGTGCTGGCACCGGTTGCATACACAGTTGATTCGACCCATTGACTACATTTATATGAAATAACAGAGCAACAGCCCAGGGAGGTGCAACTAATGAATTTGTTGACATATACGGTAGTTTGTTTTTGGTAATTTTGTTAAAAGTGTTTCTTAGCGTAACAGGAAAACCCATGTAAACTATGCATAACAATCTTATTTTTTATTAGATTCAAAGTGTTATTTACAATTAATGGTATGTCATGCCTAATGCTTCTTTTGGCAAATTGATGTTTTATTCTGTTGATATGAATGTCTTCATGCATACGGGTGTTAAAGGGGTGTTAAGAGTAGACTTAATGTATTAAGTACAAGTTAAAACAAAAAATTTTGCAGAAATTGAACTTCAATATTTGTTGCAGGTGTTTTCTCAAATTTAAACTCATGAACGCTGCTGATTGGCCTAGTGAGCCAGTGAAGAGCTTGTTTTAGCTATGATCATGGAACGCAGGTTTATTGTACAAACTCTGCTAAATGCTATCAATGTCAACGTATTTTCTTAAAACACAATATAATTTAAACTCATGAATGCTGCTGATTGGCCGTGAGCCAGTGAAGAGCTTGTTTTAGCTATGTTCATGGAACGCAGGTTTATTGTACAAACTCTGCTAAATGCTATCAATGTCAACATATTTTCTTAAAACACAATATAATTTAAACTCATGAATGCTGCTGATTGGCCGTGAGCCAGTGAAGAGCTTCTTTTAGCTATGATCATGGAATGCAGGTTTATTGTACAAACTCTGCTAAATGCTATCAATGTCAACGTATTTTCTTAAAACACAATATAATTTAAACTCATGAATGCTGCTGATTGGCCGTGAGCCAGTGAAGAGCTTCTTTTAGCTATGATCATGGAATGCAGGTTTATTGTACAAACTCTGCTAAATGCTATCAATGTCAACGTATTTTCTTAAAACACAATATAATTTAAACTCATGAATGCTGCTGATTGGCCGTGAGCCAGTGAAGAGCTTCTTTTAGCTATGATCATGGAATGCAGGTTTATTGTACAAACTCTGCTAAATGCTATCAATGTCAACGTATTTTCTTAAAACACAATATAATTTAAACTCATGAATGCTGCTGATTGGCCGTGAGCCAGTGAAGAGCTTCTTTTAGCTATGATCATGGAATGCAGGTTTATTGTACAAACTCTGCTAAATGATATCAATGTCAACGTATTTTCTTAAAACACAATATAATTTAAACTCATGAATGCTGCTGATTGGCCGTGAGCCAGTGAAGAGCTTGTTTTAGCTATGATCATGGAACGCAGGTTTATTGTACAAACTCTGCTAAATGCTATCAATGTCAACGTATTTTCTTAAAACACAATATAATTTAAACTCATGAATGCTGCTGATTGGCCGTGAGCCAGTGAAGAGTTTCTTTTAGCTATGATCATGGAACGCAGGTTTATTGTACAAACTCTGCTAAATGCTATCAATGTCAACGTATTTTCTTAAAACACAATATAATTTGTCAGCGAGTACATTACAAAGATTAACTATGCCAAAACAGCTCTGATATTCACATAGAGCAGCTGTGACAGAACTGTAAACACTTGGAAGTGCTCCTTGTGAGTTGGCAGGTAAGGTGGTTCACTGGTTCTGGTAAATATAGAACACCTGCTGTGGCCTGGATAGAGCTCATGAGCTACCAAGCTGAGGCAGGATATCAGTTACATGTGGTGGAGGCCTGCAGTCATACAATCAGGGCTTGTACAAGGTATGAATACATGATGTGCTATAAGCATACCCCTATATGTGTGTGTGTGTGCGACACTGTGCGTGCGTGCGTGTGTATTTATATATATATATATATATTATAAATATATATATATACATACAATAACTAATACTATTATATATATATATATATATATATATATATATATATATATATATATGCATGGCATACATAATCATGCTCTATAGAAAGGATTGTAGTTGTTGAATATTATATATGTAGTCTTATCAGGCTTGATTGTTGGTAAGATCTAAGTGTTTCAATACTTCCCTTATTGAACAATGTTGACTGCATTCCGGAAGTGGTATACTGTATAATGTGTGATTGACCAGGATGGCCATACACTGATGGACGGATGCTGACCACTTGAGACCATGCAGTTAGCCAAGAACCCCCATGAAGGACTGCCGGTACCTTCTGGGATAAACCCTGCCTCTCTTGCCCTTGTTAGGGGTGACTACTTCTATTATCACTTTGGCTGTGATGGCGTTGATGACCGGGTTAGTGCTTCTTGATATATAATTATTACTAATTATTGTGGCAGGTAATTATAAAAGCAACCGTGTACATATGAAGTAGTTCCATGGAGGCCTCAAGGACCTGAAGTCCTTCTTGACCCAGTGTTTTTAGGGAGTTCAAAGAAGAAGGTTGTGTTTAACGGATTAAATGGCATGTACACAAACTGAAATATTAGTACAGTGTAGTAGTTTCCAGGCAACTACTACACTTGTGCCAATACTCAGCCAACTTAGAAGCAGTCACTGCCAACTTGTGAGTCATGTATTAAACTGCCTACTTATTGTTGAATCTTACACTGCCACATTCTGTATGAAGTTGACTCGTAGTAACTTACTTGGCCTGTTTGCTCGCTGTGTGCATAGGCCATCGACAAAAGCTCTGGTGTGTCTAATCTAACCCATCCTCTCTTTTTCTTCCCTTGGGGGTTCCATGTGAGCAACTGTGTGGAAGGGGGTTTTCTTGGTGTGTCTCACTGTGTGACCAATCCATCTCAGTTGTCTCATCTTGATTTTGCTTTCTTCACTCGAAGCTGTTTGATCCTTTCCAAGATAATCTTGAGCATTCCTAACCTTGTCAGAACATTACAAATTAAGAATTCTGCACAGGTTGACGACTCTGTATCCGTCTCAGTGGTTTCTGCGTCATTCTCCATGTTTCCGAGCTGTATGGCAACACCAACTTGAAATTTGAAGTAAATGTAGAAACTGTTTAACTAAATGTGTGTTTCCCTGTAGGGTTGGGGGTGTGGCTATCGCACCCTTCAGCTCCTCAGCTCTTGGGTGCGAGCAAAGCAAATTGCCTGTGGGGAAAACCCACGACCAGTGCCCTCAGTCAGCGAGATACAGGATGCCCTGGTTAAGATGCAAGACAAACCAGTCGACTTCCTTGGCTCAAAGGAGTGGATTGGATCGGTTGAAGTTGGTCTCATCATTGATTTCTTCTTTAATGTATGTTGCTTGTTCATTTGATTTTAATTATTATTACTTAAAACACTTACAGTTTGGTATAAAAATGTGGGAAATAGGTCACTGCTGCATTAAATACCTACATTTAAATAAAGCAGTAACTAATTGCGACTATTATATGTAAACAACTTTTATTGCAATTATATTTTCACCCCTCAACACTACCTCAGTTCATGTTCAGTGTCCATTTTAATGACTTGGCTTATAAAAAATTTATTTGCTAATTAACAAATAATTTATTCTAATAACTTTGATGATTGAATATTATTAATTCAACATTTTGTGATTGATGGAATACCCTATATTACCTTTATTTTTAACGTATTCTCAAGAATGTTTTTTCTCACAAATGATTCACTGCTTATGTGAAGTTGAATGATAACATTGTTGCCACAGCTTACTAGATCTAGGCTCTTGTCCTAGTATAGCAATTTAATTCAGTTATGTCATCATGTGAGGTATTTGCCACGTAATGGAAACTTCTGCCATGTATAAGTAAATACTAAACACGTTTTGGTAAACATTGTACGAAACATAAATGAAAATATGCTTATAATAACTGTTGTTTTTTGTTACTAGGTAGCATGTCCAATACTCCACGTACGCAGTGGAGAGATGTTGCAAGACCACATGGAGAAAATAACTCACCATTTTCGGATGAACGGGTCTCCAGTCATGGTGGGTGGGTGGTCACTTTCTGACATCTCCTTAGCTTCTGCTGTTCTGACTTCTCTGACGACATTCACTGGTGTAGTTTCCTACTAGCTCTGGTTGCCAAAGAACAATGCAGGAAAATGTGTAACAAAAAATGTGCACAACTTAAAAAATTTACCTGAAAATTACGTTGACCTCCAGACATGTTTCCAACTTTTAATTTGATGGATTCACGTGAAAAATGGAAAAGCAGGAAAGAGTATATACAGATGGTCACGCAGACTCAAGTTCATGTCATGTTAATGACAGTTGCATCGGAGGAGGAGGCGAATATCTGGAGGAGGTGGAATTGGTTTTTGCAAGAATATATTGGTGGGGGCAAAAGTATTGGTCAGCCTGGAGGGTCGGTTCCTTCGCCTATGCTTAGTTTCCATTCTTTGACAATATTTTGGCTGTCGGTATCAAAATGTGTTTAAAATCAGAATTGGCAACATGAGTGTCAAAAATGTGATTGCCACAGCCGTAAATGAAACTATTTGTCCCAGCGTAAATTTAATACTCCTCTACAATATTCTTAACTAGAAACCACTTTAAATACTGTGCAACATATAACTTGACATAAACCATTATTTTCACTGTAGGTGGCAGCACAGACACTGCAGCGAAGGCTCTCCTGGGAATATGTGAGAGTGACAAAACAATCTACTTCCTCATACTAGTGAGCAACGTGCTGTCTTGCACTACCTACTGGCTAACTATTAATCTCAAACATATCGCTGTTGAAGAGTCAAAACGCTGGAAGTCCACTTAGATTGTCACTGTGTGGTTGGATGGATATGAATATATCACACTAATGTCTAACGAACAAGAATGGCATAGACATATATCCAATCAACCACATGGTGCACGCACAAATGGACAATCGTTTTGATTCTTCAACAGCAATTTATTTTGTGTTGCCACACACTGACCTATGCATGCCAGTTAAAATATTTTTGCAGATGCCAAAAAGACAGATGACAGACAGCTGGTGAAGTAGTGGCATATACTTGATTACAATGGAGTTATTGTTTTGGTATTCTGATAAGTTGTGGCGTAATTGAATCTTTTGGATATAGAAAAACACAGATGAAAAGCTATGCAGCCATTGGCACATGTAGGACAGGAAGTGAGACAGATTGCTACAGTGCTGATATAGATCCTTATTATTTTTTCCACATAAACCAATGCAATTTCACATGCAACATTCGATTCTGTTTGATTAAAAACTGTACTTTGGTGTTTGTCCTGCCACAGACCTGCAGTGCTTTGCATTTTTATCAAATCCTACAATTTTGTTTTGGAGAAAATATACATGGAAGATGCCTCGTGTCATTTGTCGCACAGACAAACTGGATTCCATCTTCCTACACCAGGGATCCTTCCATCACTGACACCAGGGATCCTTTCATCCTTAGATATGTGCACATGCTGCTAACCAGGAACTAGAAATTAAATCCTGTGCACAGCAGAAATGTCTGCAAATCTGCCCTTTTCCCTGTTCACAAATAATTTTTTTCAGGATGCAAAAAATCCTCGAAACTGGAAAGGAGGGGGACTGTCTCAAAATCACTACCACTTTATTCGTATGCCATGGACCCGAAAGTAAAATGATCTCACCTTGCGTACCCAACGTGGTTGCTTTATCATGTATGTTCTTGCCATTCTGTTTTCTTCCCCCGCAGGATCCACATTACTACGGGGACACGCCAAACCAGGACATGCTAGTCAGTCGGCACCTGCTAGAGTGGCGGACACTCAGTTGTTTTGTCGCCGACTCGTTCTATAACCTGTGCATGCCACGAACGTCTTCACGCAACCTGCTACCCCTGGCAGGCTGCAAGGGCACTAGCGATCCAGCCTGCTGATAAATGAGAACATCCAGCTTACCAACCGACAGCACATCTTGGCTGACAGAGGAAGAGTTCCACGTTCTTGATTAGGGAAGAATGCCAACATGGTGACATGGAAACAGTGTCAGCGTGCTGACATAGAAATGGTACTATCATATGGAAATGGTGTCAGCATGCGAACATGGGAATAGCGTCAGCATGCTGACAGGTTTATACTGATATGGACAGTGTCGGCGTGCTGACCTGTTCACGTGGAACAGGGTTGGAGGGACACTGCCAGGTACAAGAGGCAGTTTACCTTCTCTCAGGATGCAACTAACAGTGTATCATTGTGGGTTGTTAGAGACTTGAGTGCTGATACCCTACGTATGATGAAACAAACACCCCTAATAGCTACAATGAGATTGGAATGTTTCCCAGTGCGTGGTGTGTTCTACCTTACTTACATTAATGTCTGCAGTGAGGCTATGAATTTACATTTAGAAACATTATTGATGATGCATTTTAAATAGGTTTAACTTCAGTGCAGCCGCCAAGTAAAGGGACTACTTCAGTCACTTCATTAATCCAATGTACAAGACTCCAAGGTTGTCATCTAAGTCATGTTTAAATGAAATAACAGTATTTCAGACCATATTGAGAGGGTTTTAATGTGACGTATTACAAAGTAGTCCAAGACAGCTGTACTAGTTGCCAAACATCCAACTCCCAAGTATCTTAGATTCTTGATAAATTTTACGCTATATGCATTTTTAAAGGCACAAGCTTGAAATTCCAAATACTGAAGCCGTAAGAATTGAGTGTGTTAAGGTGTGGGAAATATGTGTTCGTCGGGTTCTATACATTTAAGTGTCTTTTAATTGCGCATGTGTTGACCAACACAAATATTGTTAAATTGTTAGTCAAGAATAACTGTTTAGTATAGAATGCATTTTGTTTTGTTGGTAATAGAGAACATACAGCGGATTCCACTTTAGAAAATCACAACTAAGAGAATCAGGCATTTAGTGTAATCAAATATATTGGCCGATATGCCAAAATGTGCTGCTGTACCAAAATGTGCTGATTAAGTGAATCGGCCACTTAAAAGAATCAGATTGTTCTGGCCCCAAATGGTTTTATTAAGTAGAGTCCACTGTATGTTATAAGTTGCAACAAGGATAGCTATAAGAATAAAAACAGACAACCACATAAAAATATTGTAAATATATTGAATGTTTTTTCATTTGTCAAACTATGCAGTCCTACCTACATGGTAATCAACTACTCTGGGTCACTCGTTTTGTGCTATGATGTGAGTTTTTACTAAATCAGTTCTGCTGTTATACATGTGTCGTGTTCTAAATGTTGTACAATAGACTCCATGATTACATAACTTATTTCTGAGTGAAACGTGTCCTTGTCCTGCCTTTTCAATTAAGTGACGTCACAGAACAAATCTACACAAAAAATGTGATTATATTTCTGATGTTCAACTACCGTTGAGTCTGCTGTAGTGTAACTTTTTTCTTCTTGGGCTTAGAATTTGTCCTCAATCAAACCCCACTGTGACAGACACTGACAAGTTAGGCTTTTTATTTTTTAATAGTTGGTTTACGGATTTTCCTTAACACAAAAATAGGTTGGTCGGCAAAACAAAAGTAATCCAACGGCGTAATGCCTGCAGTTATCATGAACTATACTGCAGTGCATTCATTCAATCATTCCATGAAAAAAGCATAATAATTCTAATCTTTTAAAATGTTGTGTGTCACTTTTTGCACACTTTTGCAGTCCAAATAGTGCCACATAGAGCAATAATATAAGTCACTTGTGCTGACTGTAGAAGACGCTGACCGGACCAAAAAAGTGCTCTAAACACAATATAATATATTGTAAAGAATATGTTTTTTTTACGTGGAATGATGTTTCATATTAAAAAACAACACGATGAAAGCAAAGTTTAGTTTTTTCAAAATGAAAGTATCGTCTCGGCGGATCCGTAAGCCTACTAATAATACATAAAAGGCCTTATTTAGCTCAAAAAATGTTGCAGGATATCAATTGGCAAAAATCTCGCCCTTTGGCATCCAAATATTCTTGACATGCACTGCATGGTGAAGGAACTCTCCTCCCTCCCCTTCCTTGCTGACTTCCCAGCTGCGTCCCTTCCCGTAATTCACCCAGGTACGTTTCATGTTCCCTGCTGCTGCAGACTCCACAAACTTTGAGCCGACCCCTGAACCAAAGTACCACACTGCATGGACGTCGTGGTGTTCAGCTATGTGTCTTGTGAGATGGTCCCTGTCTCCAGTGATGATGTTGATGACCCCTGCCGGTACATCAGATGTGTCAAACACCTGAAAGAGAGGCCAGGGTGGGATGTATGCTTTACGTCCCGTTAGCAGTGTTTGGACTTGTTGGCAAGTCACAAACTGGCAGATCAAGTCTCAAGTCAATGACTGCCACGTCCGTCCAAGTCAAGTCTTGAATCATATATCTGAATTGCATGTCAAGTTGCATACAAGTCATGAAAATGTGCAATAATTTAAATTCACCTCTAGTAATTCTTTATGATGAAATCTATTTAACTGCAGATGTCTCAAGACAATGGTTGCTCATAAAATAAACTCATTAACAACAATTCCAATGAGACTGTTTAGTGTAAAAATCGCCTTACAAAAGGTCTTGACAAGCAGAACATATCCAGGTCCCGTTTCATAGAATCATGTGGAACAAAAAAGAGCACAAAGTGATGTTTTTGTATAGTAAGGGTGGGTTAAAATCTTTGTTCAATTCAATCTGCATTTTAAATAAGCGCAATTTCATGAGACTATTATTCTATCCTACAGTGAATTATTGGAGAAAAAAAACAATTTGTATAATGGCAGTTGATTTCTATGTAAGAAAAAATAATCATGAAAGATTTAATCGAAGTGGATAGCCCTGGCATCATTTGTTGGCAAGTTTGTTAAAAAAAACTAGAACTTCGTAGCACAATTAATTGCATTTAATCTAAATTGGCTCCACACTGTTACAAATAATGGAAAATGGAAATTCCAAGCAGTGGTACCACAAAAATAGCATTATATACCATCAGGTGACATCATCAAGTGACATCATCAGGTGACATCATCAGGGTGCCAAGTATGAACCAGTCATCAGCTACACTTACTTGGTACATGTCCAAAGCTGGCAGTGGATACGTCATACTTGGTACAATCACTACACAATTACCCCGGGCAACAGCGGGCGCAAACAATGACACAAAGGCAAGCAGCGGCTCCTCTTGTGGGCAGATTATACCCACCACACCCACTGGTTCGTGCACTTTCATAGTGGCGCCACACAGTAGTGTTTCCTGTAAACAACACCATGAGAGATTAGATTCGGGTCTGTATCAAACTCTGGCATTTCACAAGGTTATTAAAATATTTGATTTTCCCAAAAAGTTCTTGCCTTTTCGAGGCCATGACGATATCCTCAGAACATTGTCATTTGTAAGCCTAACTTTTCATAACTTTTTCTGTACCAGGTAGTTATATATTACCCTAAAACAAACTTCTTTTATGAATATGGTCACAACATCATGATTTATTTATGCTACCAATACAACATTTTCAAAATATGCAGTTGTCAATAATGACAAATAAGCTGACTTTTAACGGTATTTCTTTGAAACATCTGTTTTTTAATATATAATTCCTTAAAATAGTCTTTAAATATATCCTACATATTTTAAAGAGCATCTTCACGTCAATATTAGTTTGCATAACAATCGTAGTCTCACCTGCACACTGCCACCATATTTATCACAGTAGGCAGCCCAGAAGAAGAGCCTCTGGACAGAGAGGTCAACTTGACACTGACCCTCCTCAAGAGAGCAGTCAGTACAGAGCATCAGCTGTGAGGCAAACTCATTTCGCCGACTGTCAAGGTTTTCTGCTACGTAGAACAGAATCTGTGCGCGGTTGTGACCCGTTTTCTGACTCCAGCTACAGCAAACACAGTCTGTGTGAAGATTGTGAATCTAACATCTCAGTCTCAGACCCCAACTATAGTAAATACAGGCTCTGTGAACATTGTGAATCTAATATCTCAGTCTCTGACCCCAACTACAGCAAACACATTCTGTATAACATTCAAAATCTAACATCTCAGTCTCTGACCCCAACTATAGTAAGCACAGGCTCTGTGAACATTGTGAATCTAACATATCAGTCTCTGACCCCAACTACAGCAAACACAGTCTGTATGAACATTGCAAGTCTAACATCTCAGTCTCTGACCCCAACTATAGTAAACACAGACCCCAACTATAGTAAACACAAACAAAATATTTCAGTTTCTGATCCCAACTTGAGAATGTAACGTGTACCTAAAAATATGGAGCTCCATTTCACTAAGAACAAAGAAGTCCCTGAAAGCTCATTTACCTCTCAAAACAGAGCAACTATTTTTCTGAGGTACATATTGATTCCCTGATCCGCTTCCCCTAACATTGACCCGTATTGTATCTATTATGATTAGTATCTCATCATGGGGTACAAATGAACTCCCACTCACCCTGGGGAACAGGTGAGCCTCCACTCGGCATGGGGTATGAGCGAGTCCCCACTCTCCATGGGGTACGAGTGAGTCCCCACTCTCCATGGGGTACAAGTGAGTCCCCACTCTCCATGGGGTGAGTGAGTCCCCACTCTCCATGGGGTACGAGCGAGTCCCCACTCTCCATGGGGTACGAGTGAGTCCCCACTCTCCATGGGGTACGAGTGAGTCCCCACTCTCCATGGGGTACGAGTGAGTCCCCACTCTCCATGGGGTATGAGTGAGTCCCCACTCTCCATGGGGTTTGAGTAAATCCCCACTCTCCATGGGGTTTGAGTGAGTCCCCACTCTCCATGGGGTACGAGTGAGTCCCCACTCTCCATGGGGTACGAGTGAGTCCCCACTCTCCAAGGGGTACGAGTGAGTCCCCACTCTCTATGGGGTTTGAGTGAGTCCCCACTCTCCATGGGGTATGAGTGAGTCTCCACTCTCCATGGGGTTTGAGTGAGTCCCCACTCTCCATGGGGTATGAGTGAGTCCCCACTCTCCATGGGGTACGAGTGAGTCCCCACTCACCCTGGGGTACAAGCAAGTCCCCACTGAGCAAAGGGTACGAGCAAGTCCCCACTGAGCATGGGGTACGAGCAAGTCCCCACTGAGCACAGGGTACGAGCAAGTCCCCACTGAGCACGGGGTATGAGCAAGTCCCCACTGAGCACAGGGTACGAGTGAGTCCCCACTGAGCATGGGGTACGAGTGAGTCCCTACTGACGACGGGGTATGAGCAGGTCCCCACTGGGCATGGGGTACGAGTGAGTCCCTACTGAGCACGGGGTATGAGTGAGTCCCCACTGAGCACAGGGAATGAGCAAGTCCCCACTGGGTACGAGTGAGTCCCCACTCACCAATTGGTATGAGTGATTCCTCACTCACACTAACGTACCAGTGAGTATCTACTTACCCTGGGGCGGCTTTGTTTGCAGCTTCGACTGCGTTGCGGATGTCCTTCCTCCCGCCCTCGGACACGTGACCCAGCACCCTGCCACCGCCCCCTCTCACTGCCCGCACACCCTGAGAGTCAGGGCGTTTCTGACCACCCCCATAGTACAACTTGTATGTCTTGTCAACCCTACAACACAGATCTATGTTCTTCAACTGTTACCAGAGACGTCCCTCTTCTGCATTCAGCCTCCATGGAGCAAGGAGATCAAAGGCCAGGCTTCATACCACAGTCAATGACAATAGTGTTTGTAAATCACAGAGTTAAACAGATTAGATACTTTAGCACAATTTTATGCATCACAAAATTATACTATATATATATATATATATATATATATATATATATATATATATATTATACTACATATGCTAAGGCAGGATCATTTCAATTTGGCAAGTAATGATGGGTAGTTACTTTACCTGATGTCTTAATAATAAAAATACTTCTCCAGTGCCTATGTCCGCGGAAATCCGAGGCACAAAAAATAAAAGGGTTAGGCAATTTAAAAACCGGCATACAGCGCTAACGTTGTATGTAAATGTATGACATTGCTAGGTAGTTAAGGAGTGTAAAACTGTCAGATGATGGCAAAATATTATTATGTTTCTTACTGACTTAGCACTAACGGGGAATGAATTCCAAAGAGTTGGAGCAGCAACCGAGAAATTCCTAGTTCCAATGTTTGTTTCAACTCTAGAAACAAAAAGTAGATTAGAATTAGATTATTAAAGCTGTGTGTGCTCTCTTGCAGATGTGAGCAGTGAATATAAATGCTGGTTGCTAAGATGATAGTGCCTGACAGGTAGGCCAACTAGTATAGTTCTTAAACCTAATAAACGTGCAACTTTCATTAATTTCAAGGAAGTGGGCACTATGTGTTGTTGTTAATGACACAAGACTGTGTTTTTCACAACTGATGACATTCTTCTGCCGTGGATGTGTCTGTACCTGGGCATGTCAGCTGCAGTGACAACATCTCCAGCCATGTCTGTGTCACTCGGAGGTGAAGCTCCAAACTTGGCGTAGTCAAACGATTCAACACCAGATGGGGCCACTTGCCCCTGCCACACTGGTTGTAAATACTCATAGAGACCCTGCAACAATGTGTTACTAGTGTAGTAATTGTTACTGTTTAAAGACAAGCATGTTACATAACCGTAAATTCACATGTATGTAAATCAGTAGATACTGTTTGTCAATCAAATATATTGATTCTTGACATGACAAGTTATTACATAGCACAGGATCCAGTGCTTAGGACTGCTCAAAGTGCTCTGCTCTTCCAACACAAACTTGATTTCTCTGGGAAGCATTCACCCTGCTGCAATCACTCCGCGAAGACTATTCATTTACATACCACTGTTTATAGCAAGGTACTCATTTATACAGCTGAATGAACTGAGGCAGTGTGGGAATAAAACTGCTAAAGTTTCGAAATGGATGATTTGAACCTCGGTCCTCTCGATCAAAAGTGCCATGTTCTCGCCACTCCACTACATCATACCAGCATTTTCCAAAACAACACAACAAGATATAACGTAGCAGGCATCCAGCATCTCCAAGCCTGTGTGACCTCACTTTAGACTGTCCACGAAGGGGCAACTCACTTCCTTGCCCCCGTCACTCCCAAACCCGCTCTGTCTGCAGCCCCCCATGCCAGCAGCCGCATCACAGATGTTGTAGCCGTTCAGCCAGACAGTTCCGGCCTTGATCGCCATGGCAACCTCCAGACCGAGGCTCATGTTCTCTGTCCATACACTGGCAGCCAGGCCATACATGCTGGAGTTGCTAAGTGCCACAGCCTCTTTAGCAGTGCGGAAAGACATTGCTATGACAAGTGGGCCTGGTACCTGCAACAAGAAGTTTTTTATAAAAACTCCCTCCTCCACTGATTTAGTCCATCGCGAATCAGGTTCATTGATGTAAAAATCCATGGTGTATGACTAGTTTAAATAATATGTGCAGTCAGTTTAATTTGAGTGTGAATTTTTTTAAATCATACAAAGAATTGACTTTGATCATTATATTGGGTAACTTTAACAAAATTAAGTTAGTTAACATAAATTAGTGAGATTAAACAGGACTAGCTGAACTAATTAACAAGCACATGTTATTTTATATTACTTACACAAATAATGTAACAAATATGATGTGCTTATAAAAAAATGTACACTTGATTATCAGTTACTATAGAGTATCCATCTTGTCTACTTGAGTACCAGTTACTATAGAGTATCCATCTTGTATACTTGAGTATCAGTTACTATAGAGTATCCATCTTGTCTACTTGAGTACCAGTTACTATAGAGTATCCATCTTGTATACTTGCAAGAATAATTATGTTGTGTACCTAAAATGCACAACTGCACTATAAACATGTCTGAGTAAATTAAGAACGATTGAAATGTTGTTTAATATATTTGAACTGTAAAACCGGATTATCACTTACTGCCTGAAGTGCTATAGCAGATGCTGTGTGAACATTCGTGATTAAAGTTGGGGGGTAAAACCACCCTTTCTTTGATAACTGAACCTCTGGTTGAAATACCTGAAGGCAGAAAAAATAGATTTCTGAAAAGTTACACAAATCATATCATGTTTTGTAAGAGGAAAACAACACTTAAAACAGAATTTAAACTAGGTGGATGAAAGTGGCTCTTCTTCCCCATCATATGTAAGAAACTACACCAATCCTAATCACAAAATCATACGACAAAAGTTTGCTGAAGATGATAACAAGAACAGTTGATATAGCGTGACTCCTATGATAGCGACCAGTGTTGGTCTTAGTAGGAGTCTCCCGTCCCACAGCAAACATATTTTTCTTTTTTTGGTTGTTGCATAATGTATTACTTTTGTTGATGATTTATTAGTTGCTATTATATATTGTACAGTTCTATATGTGTATGTATCATATGTATCTATATAACTTATTGCCACTCAATGTAATTTATCTATGTTTTTCTGCTGTTGGGACAAATAAAATTTATCCTTATCCTTATCCTTATCAACACAAAAAACAGGAGACAGCAGACAAATATGCGCTGCATAAAGCTTGGTGCAGAAAAAGCAAGTGAAGATAAGTTGCCCACCACCCCCTTACAATGTCAAGCTGATGCCCCTTCCAATCACGTTTCTGATAAATTACCAGGTTACCACAGAGGCACATTCATCACACTAGACACAACCTGTCAGCAAGCATGATTGTGACCCATATGGATGGATCACTGGCTGAGAGGCCAGGCCTGGGCTACAAATGTGTGCTGGAAGGCCAGGACACTTGATCCTTGCCTGTACCTATCATCACGCCTCACTTAACACACTCATGCAGCAGACACAGGCTAGCCTAGTATAAATAATTATTGCCTAGTATCCAGTCCTTGGGACCATTTCAAGTGCTTTACACTTCATCCCTGGCAGACCTATTGCTTTACACTTCGTCCCTGGCAGACCTATTGCTTTACACTTCATCCGTGGCATACTTGTTGCTTTACACTTCATCCCTGGCAGACCTATTACGTTACACTCCATCCCTGGCAGACTTATTATGTTACACTCCATCCCTGACAGACCTATTGCTTTACACCTCATCGATGGCAGACCTATTGCTTTACACTTCGTCCCTGGCAGACCTATTGCTTTAAACTTCATCCCTGGCAGACCTATTACTTTACACTTCATCTCTGGCAGACCTATTACTTTACACTTCATCCCTGGCAGACCTTTTACTTTACACTTCATCCATGGCAGACCAATTCTAATTCATAGCACTCAACTACTCTGGGAAGTTTTCAGCCATGATTTGACTTACTGATTAAACAAATAGTGGTGCAACCAAGTAGATCCTCTAGAAACCCTGTGGGGCTTATGACAAGGACCACCCAGAATAATATATCAATATATTGTGTTTCCTTAAGCAAAAACATATACTAAGCAAGATTATAGCAAGTGAAATACAATGTAAAAAATTGCTTAAATATGAACATACAATTTGTAAATTGAATTATATGAACAAATAATACACTAATACCTTAACTACATTGCTCATTAATTTATTAAATGTGAGCATAAATACATTAAGTAATACACAATCCTGACTACATTAAACATTGCATTAACATGAAACACGATATTCTCTACCATGTGAAAATAAAGGTAGATGGAGAGTAACAGCTTATTTTTAAATTGGTTAATGGACAAAAGCTGTTGTAATTTACTAGGTAATGCATTCCAGAATACTGGTCCTGAATAATTTATTGTAAATTTCCTGTTATTTATTTTTATGTTTTGGATGTAATATCCATTTTGGTTTCTTAGATTAGGTAATGCATTCCAGATTACTGGTCCTGAATAATTTATTGTAAATTTCCTACTATTTGTTCTTATGTTTTGGATGTAATATCCATTTTGGCCTCTTAGATTATGCTTGTGGATATTTTGTATAATTGTTGTTTATATATAAAATAAACAGTAATGGACCTAATAAAGATCCTTGTGGAACTCCACATGTAATTGTCATATTTTGAGTCTGCTTTGTTATATGATACATACTGTCTTCTGCTTTTAAACCAGTTGTTAAACCATCACCTCTTATACCGTAGCATTGAAGTTTATTTATTAAAATATTATGATCTATTACAAATGCTCTAGAACTGACCATATAACAATACAAGGCAGGTAATGAAAGATTTCCAGCAAATCTACCCACCTCAGCACCATGTTTGCGTGCCTCTTCCACCAAGCCCACGAGTCTCTGTTGGTCCCCTTGACAAACTAAGGCACCAATGTCGCAGGTTTTGTCTAGACCATTTCCCACACGGAGACGCTGCAGCCGTGTCTTCAACTTGCTGATAAATGTCTCAAAGACTGTCTCTTGCACCAGCAGTCGCGACATGGCCCACGCCACCTGATCAGACCAACACAAATAAAGTCAAATTGTTCAAGCAGATAGTTCATTTTAATGTAATACATTCAGGCATGGGGTGATTAACTTAATCGTTAACTTGCAAATGTCAAGTTAACATTAACTTAACTTGTGAACTTTTGAAGGTTAACTTAACTTGTAGTGAAATTAACTGGTTAAGTTAAATTAATTTTCAGTTAACTTATTTTTTATAAAGATTAATGTCATACACATGTATAGATGCTGGTAAAAGGACGCTGGCTCAGTGGATAAAACTTGGAGCTTATAGGACGTGAAGCCAGTCAACTACTTTACTCTAATGTTGCTTGTAAAATAGTTGACCAGCTGCACATACTTATTATTCATAAGTAATATATCTGTGTTGCGTCAACTTAATCATTAACATATTCAAATGTAAAGAATGAGGCACATAAATATATGGACAGTTGTGCTGTGGTCTTGAGAAGCAGGCAAAAGAATGATGCACAGAAACATTGTGCTGTGGTCCTGAGAAGCAGGCAAAAGAATGATGCACAGAAACATTGTGCTGTGGTCCTGAGAAGCAGGCAAAAGAATGATGCACAGAAACATTGTGCTGTGGTCCTGAGAAGCAGGCAAAAGAATGATGCACAGAAACATTGTGCTGTGGTCCTGAGAAGCAGGCAAAAGAATGATGCACAGAAACACTGTGCTGTGGTCCTGAGAAGCAGGCAAAGGAATGATGCACAGAAACACTGTGCTGTGGTCCTGAGAAGCAGGCAAAGGAATGATGCACAGAAACACTGTGCTGTGGTCTTGAGAAGCAGGCAAAAGAATGATGCACAGAAACACTGTGCTGTGGTCTTGAGAAGCAGGCAAAAGAATGATGCACAGATACATTGTGCTGTGGTCTTGAGAAGCAGGCAAAAGAATGATGCACACAAACATTGCGCTGTGATCTTGAGAAGCAGGCAAAAGAATGATGCACAGATACATTGCGCTGTGGTCCTGAGAAGCAGGCAAAAGAATGATGCACAGATACATTGTGCTGTGGTCCTGAGAAGCAGGCAAAAGAATGATGCACAGATACATTGTGCTGTGGTCCTGAGAAGCAGGCAAAAGAATGATGCACAGAAACACTGTGCTGTGGTCCTGAGAAGCAGGCAAAAGAATGATGCACAGAAACACTGTGCTGTGGTCCTGAGAAGCAGGCAAAGGAATGATGCACAGAAACACTGTGCTGTGGTCCTGAGAAGCAGGCAAAGGAATGATGCACAGAAACACTGTGCTGTGGTCCTGAGAAGCAGGCAAAAGAATGATGCACAGAAACACTGTGCTGTGGTCCTGAGAAGCAGGCAAAAGAATGATGCACGGATACAGTGTGCTGTGGTCCTGAGAAGCAGGCAAAAGAATGATGCACGGAAACATTGTGCTGTGGTCCTGAGAAGCAGGCAAAAGAATGATGCACGGAAACATTGTGCTGTGGTCCTGAGAAGCAGGCAAAAGAATGATGCACGGAAACATTGTGCTGTGGTCCTGAGAAGCAGGCAAAAGAATGATGCACGGATACATTGTGCTGTGGTCCTGAGAAGCAGGCAAAAGAATGATGCACGGATACGTTGTGCTGTGGTCCTGAGAAGCAGGCAAAAGAATGATGCACGGATACGTTGTGCTGTGGTCCTGAGAAGCAGGCAAAGGAATGATGCACGGATACGTTGTGCTGTGGTCCTGAGAAGCAGGCAAAGGAATGATGCACGGATACGTTGTGCTGTGGTCCTGAGAAGCAGGCAAAGGAATGATGCACGGATACGTTGTGCTGTGGTCCTGAGAAGCAGGCAAAGGAATGATGCACGGATACGTTGTGCTGTGGTCCTGAGAAGCAGGCAAAGGAATGATGCACGGATACGTTGTGCTGTGGTCCTGAGAAGCAGGCAAAGGAATGATGCACGGATACGTTGTGCTGTGGTCCTGAGAAGCAGGCAAAGGAATGATGCACGGAAACGTTGTGCTGTGGTCCTGAGAAGCAGGCAAAGGAATGATGCACGGAAACGTTGTGCTGTGGTCCTGAGAAGCAGGCAAAGGAATGATGCACGGAAACGTTGTGCTGTGGTCCTGAGAAGCAGGCAAAGGAATGATGCACGGAAACGTTGTGCTGTGGTCCTGAGAAGCAGGCAAAGGAATGATGCACGGAAACATTGTGCTGTGGTCCTGAGAAGCAGGCAAAGAATGATGCACGGAAACGTTGTGCTGTGGTCCTGAGAAGCAGGCAAAGGAATGATGCACGGAAACATTGTGCTGTGGTCCTGAGAAGCAGGCAAAGGAATGATGCACGGAAACGTTGTGCTGTGGTCCTGAGAAGCAGGCAAAGGAATGATGCACGGAAACATTGTGCTGTGGTCCTGAGAAGCAGGCAAAGAATGATGCACGGAAACATTGTGCTGTGGTCCTGAGAAGCAGGCAAAGGAATGATGCACGGAAACATTGTGCTGTGGTCCTGAGAAGCAGGCAAAGAATGATGCACGGAAACATTGTGCTGTGGTCCTGAGAAGCAGGCAAAGGAATGATGCACGGAAACACTGTGCTGTGGTCCTGAGAAGCAGGCAAAGGAATGATGCACGGAAACACTGTGCTGTGGTCCTGAGAAGCAGGCAAAGGAATGATGCACGGAAACACTTGTGCTGTGGTCCTGAGAAGCAGGCAAAGAATGATGCACGGAAACACTGTGCTGTGGTCCTGAGAAGCAGGCAAAGGAATGATGCACGGAAACACTGTGCTGTGGTCCTGAGAAGCAGGCAAAGGAATGATGCACGGAAACACTGTGCTGTGGTCCTGAGAAGCAGGCAAAGGAATGATGCACGGAAACATTGTGCTGTGGTCCTGAGAAGCAGGCAAAGAATGATGCACGGAAACACTGTGCTGTGGTCCTGAGAAGCAGGCAAAGGAATGATGCACGGAAACACTGTGCTGTGGTCCTGAGAAGCAGGCAAAGGAATGATGCACGGAAACACTGTGCTGTGGTCCTGAGAAGCAGGCAAAGGAATGATGCACGGAAACACTGTGCTGTGGTCCTGAGAAGCAGGCAAAGGAATGATGCACGGAAACACTGTGCTGTGGTCCTGAGAAGCAGGCAAAGGAATGATGCACGGAAACACTGTGCTGTGGTCCTGAGAAGCAGGCAAAGGAATGATGCACGGAAACACTGTGCTGTGGTCCTGAGAAGCAGGCAAAAGAATGATGCACACAAACACTGTGCTGTGGTCCTGAGAAGCAGGCAAAAGAATGATGCACACAAACACTGTGCTGTGGTCCTGAGAAGCAGGCAAAAGAATGATGCACACAAACACTGTGCTGTGGTCCTGAGAAGCAGGCAAAAGAATGATGCACACAAACACTGTGCTGTGGTCCTGAGAAGCAGGCAAAGGAATGATGCACGGAAACACTGTGCTGTGGTCCTGAGAAGCAGGCAAAGGAATGATGCACGGATACACTGTGCTGTGGTCCTGAGAAGCAGGCAAAGGAATGATGCACGGATACACTGTGCTGTGGTCCTGAGAAGCAGGCAAAGGAATGATGCACGGAAACACTGTGCTGTGGTCCTGAGAAGCAGGCAAAGGAATGATGCACGGAAACACTGTGCTGTGGTCCTGAGAAGCAGGCAAAGGAATGATGCACGAAACATGTGCTGTGGTCCTGAGAAGCAGGCAAAGGAATGATGCACAGAAACACTGTGCTGTGGTCTGAGAAGCAGGCAAAGGAATGATGCACAGAAACACTGTGCTGTGGTCTGAGAAGCAGGCAAAGGAATGATGCACGAAACACTGTGCTGTGGTCTGAGAAGCAGGCAAAGGAATGATGCACAGAAACACTGTGCTGTGGTCTTGAGAAGCAGGCAAAGGAATGATGCACGGAAACACTGTGCTGTGGTCTTGAGAAGCAGGCAAAGGAATGATGCACGGAAACACTGTGCTGTGGTCCTGAGAAGCAGGCAAAGGAATGATGCACAGAAACACTGTGCTGTGGTCTGAGAAGCAGGCAAAGGAATGATGCACGGAAACACTGTGCTGTGGTCCTGAGAAGCAGGCAAAGGAATGATGAGCACGGAAACACTGTGCTGTGGTCCTGAGAAGCAGGCAAAGGAATGATGCACGGAAACACTGTGCTGTGGTCCTGAGAAGCAGGCAAAGGAATGATGCACGGAAACACTGTGCTGTGGTCCTGAGAAGCAGGCAAAGGAATGATGCACGGAAACACTGTGCTGTGGTCCTGAGAAGCAGGCAAAGGAATGATGCACGAAACACTGTGCTGTGGTCCTGAGAAGCAGGCAAAGGAATGATGCACAGAAACACTGTGCTGTGGTCCTGAGAAGCAGGCAAAGGAATGATGCACGGAAACACTGTGCTGTGGTCCTGAGAAGCAGGCAAAGGAATGATGCACAGAAACACTGTGCTGTGGTCCTGAGAAGCAGGCAAAGGAATGATGCACAGAAACACTGTGCTGTGGTCCTGAGAAGCAGGCAAAAGGAATGATGCACAGAAACACTGTGCTGTGGTCCTGAGAAGCAGGCAAAGGAATGATGCACAGAAACATTGTGCTGTGGTCCTGAGAATCAGGCAAATGAATGATGCACAGAAACACTGTGCTGTGGTCCTGAGAAGCAGGCAAAGGAATGATGCACGGAAACACTGTGCTGTGGTCCTGAGAAGCAGGCAAAGGAATGATGCACGGAAACACTGTGCTGTGGTCCTGAGAAGCAGGCAAAGGAATGATGCACGGAAACACTGTGCTGTGGTCCTGAGAAGCAGGCAAAGGAATGATGCACGGAAACACTGTGCTGTGGTCCTGAGAAGCAGGCAAAGGAATGATGCACGGAAACACTGTGCTGTGGTCCTGAGAAGCAGGCAAAGGAATGATGCACGGAAACACTGTGCTGTGGTCCTGAGAAGCAGGCAAAGGAATGATGCACGGAAACACTGTGCTGTGGTCCTGAGAAGCAGGCAAAGGAATGATGCTAGAACAACGTACCTGCCCCTGACTGAAGCAGATGGACTCGACCACTCCCTCTACTGCACTGTCGATGTCAGCCGAGTCGAAGACAACAGCAGGTGACTTGCCACTGAGATGCAGGGAGAGTTTCTTGCCTGAGCCGGCCAGCAAACGTCGCAGAATCCTACCCCTCTGACAACACAAACGTGGGCATAAATGGTGAGCTGTAATGCCATAATTAATTAATAGTATTGATGCGGGACAATGCTACCTGCTAGAGTTCTTGACTCGGAATCATGGCTAGATTGCTGAAGACAAAAGTCGCAAGACAAATATTTGTTTGTATAGTAAGCTTCTTATATGTAGGAATACATTATGCATATACGTATAATGTATCACATATTGTCATCTACCTGGTAGTCTATGTAATTGAAAATACACAAACTAATAGCAAAGATGGGGAACCGACCACACACAGGTGGAGGATCCCACCAACCACCTAATAACAAGGATAAGGACAGCACTCCCAAAAAAAAGGTTTACTTACATGATCTGGCCCTAAAACCCTTGAAGATGATTATGACAAAACTAATTGATCACTAGCTATCTCTATCCACAAAATATGCATATTATTGCATATCAGATCCAGATATCTGACACACAAGATTCTACACAGGGATTAGTGTCAAATATTTAGAACAATCATCATATCAAACCAGTCAAAGTTAGCAAACCGATCCATTCAGAAATCAAAATTAAACAGGTGAAGGTGGTGTAGGGAACAACAGTATTTGTCATTGAAAAATTGGGTACAACTGACTACCTGGTGGGAAGTTGGATGGATCTTTCAGATGAGACATTAAAAGCCCTTTCTATCTGTAGAACTTAAAGACCACACACAAGACTTAACAAGATTTCCACCCAAGGCAAAGGTCCAGATGGCAAGTGGATAAGGAAGCCATTGGCTTATCGAGGGTCCAACTATTTTTATCTATTTAAACATATTCACACTGCTAGCGTTTACACAATCAGTAAATTATTAATTTTTCGTCCTCTGTGATAATATAAATGGGGACTCACAGACCTGGAGTGTCTACTAATAAATATATGCTTATGAAACAAATATAGGCATAAGACCATGCAGGCAATGTTATAATAAATACTAGATAAATAATATTTATATTGCTCACTCAGAATAGGAGTCACGAGTGTTTGCTTCATGTGGCTGTAGTTTTCTTTGGTGTGGAGAAACTTTTAATTTGTCATGAGGCAACAACCTGGGGGGGACACTCAATACATCACACATTCCGCATTTTTTGCACAAAACACGTTTGGGTAATTAAGGGTATATATTTAGAACATGAGCTGTGATTTCATTTTAGGGCAACGTTATACCTAATTTTCGTTAACATTAATCAATGAATAAAACATGTTAGTGAATTAACCTATATCATGGAACAATGCATATTTTGCATGTTAAAGGGTATACATTTGGTTTTATTCCAACTTGAAAAGAAGACAGACGTCTAAAACGTTTTCAGTTAGATAACTTCTGAAGGATGGTATACTGGCCTGACTGCCCCCCCCTCCGGGCACCAAACACATTCATAATCTCTACAAACCTCTGTGGAGCCAGTGAATACCACTTTCTTTACAGCAGGGCTCAGAGCAAGTTGTTCTTCAAATGTGCTGTCCCCAGTGATGACATTAATCACACCAGGGGGCAGCCCAGCCCCGGCACAGATCTCGGCAAAGAGCAGCGCAGATAGAGGGGTCTCCTGAGCAGGCTTCACAACCACAGTGTTGCCCATGGCCAGTACGGGGGCAACAGATTGAGCCAAAGACAGGAGAGGACAACTGGACGACAGGATGACCACCACACAACCTATGACAGAAGATGTTCAGGGATGACCACCACGACCGATACCGTCGTCACTGTCAATAATAGGTGTCGACACCTGCTCACGAAAAAGTGGGAAAGTGCTCATGAAAATTGGAAACCTCCTCCAATATATTTTCGTCTCTTTTTTAAATTTTTTCGTAATTTTCTAACATGTCGTTTTTACGGGTGGCCATTTTGATGTGCTGATCTCATTTCTGGTGAATGCAAGCCCGAGAAAATGTGAAATAACTTGAGACAAAAGAAATAACACAGGCCTAGAATGGCTTCAGTGCAACTAACAGGTCAATTTAACAGTGAACTTTCTTTTTAATGTATGTGCCTGCGGTTTGTTTACCAGAATCTTTATGTTCCCATTATCATCCACCAGGTAGCGAGGTGGCCTACTATTTCGTGTGCATGGAAACACAATCATGGAAATTGCTACATGTCCAATAAATATTATTCCTTGTATTGTATACAGATGACATCAGCCATTCAAGGATTTAGATATACCACAAGATGTAAACTTGTCTTGCATGAAGATGTATTCGCCCTCTGCCGATTAAAAATACAATATATTTGGGTAGCATCTATTCAACAAACCTTTACTTATACCGTCAATTGCACAACGCACCACATGATCCCCGGGCAATGCGCGTCACATTTAACAAGATTTAACAAGATTGCCATCCCAAACAACAAGTTCCAGATGGCAAGTGGACAAGGAAGCCATTGGCTTATCAAGAGTCCAACAATTTTCTCATCTATGTGTAGCCCACCCTTATCAAATATCTGTCAATTCTATTTTTAAACATATTCACATTACTAGCATTAACACAATCATTTGGCAGTTTGTTCCATTCATTTATCACCCTCTGTGAGAAAGAGTACTTTCTCATGTCCAACCTACACTGCTCCTTAACTAATGCTGCTTTGTGCCCTCTGGTTTTACTGTCTTCTTTAAGTTTGAAGAACATATTCCTATCAACATCCTCATAACCGTTCACTATTTTAAACACTTCTATTTGGTCTCCTCTTAGTCTCCTGGTCTCTAGTGTTGTCAAACCACATTGTAATAAGCGGCTTTCGTAACAAAGGTCTCTCAATTCTGGAATCACTTTAGTTGCTCTTTGTAGTATTCTTTCTAGCTTGTCTATATCCTTTTTATGATACAGCCTCCATGCTTGAATACAATATTCCAAATGTGGTCTAACTATCGCTTTGTACAGGGGTACAACTGGCTGTTTCCCCTTATATATAGTTCTCCTAATTAGCCCTAGAATTTGATTTCCTTTCGAAGCAGCAATCAGACATTGCTCTGAAACTTTCATGTCAGCACTAAATGTTACACCTAAGTCCTTTTCTTGTGTGGTTCTACCTAGTACAGCATCCCCCATTTTATATTCTTCGTCCATGTTTCCATGACCTATGTGTATACATTTACACTTCCCAAAATTGAATAACATTTGCCATTTTTCTGACCATTTAACTAACTTATCTAGATCATCCTGTAAACTTTGTTTATCTGTGACACTAGTAACCTTTCTGAATAGTTTTGTGTCATCTGCAAATTTCAGTACTTTGCTAGATATGTTATCTTCCAAATCATTTTTATATATTAAAAACAGTATAGGGCCTAATACTGAACCCTGCGGTACCCCACTCAAAACAGATTTCCAGTTTGAAATCTCACCATTTACTATTACTCTGTCTTCTGTGTGTAAGTCACTTTTCTATCCAGTTGATTACATCATTACCTATACCATGGGCTTTTAGTTTAAGCAACAATCTTTGATGTGGCACTTTATCGAAAGCTTTCTGAAAATCTAAGTAGTGCATCATGTCCATAAAAAACAGTGGAGCAGTAGAACGTCTAATTCCAACTTTGGTGGGTCACAAATATGTATGAGGGGGTGTGTCAAAGCAATAGCAGCTGAACTTACTCTAAGGTATTGTTACCCCGAATGATTGTGGGATATTTCGCTGGTCCCCTTGCTGTTTCGTATAGTCACCTGCTATCCAGTACATTCTCTGGCATGGGCATACAGGCACGCACAAGCAATACATCGAAGAAAAGCCAGAGAAGTGACATGATCACTCACCGAGAGGTTTCCATCCTGCCAGCTGCGAGTCCCTCAGCTGTGCCCAGCCAGCGTGATGGTAGAAGTGTCGCACCAGAGCAGGTGTGTCCACCTCGCGACTTTCCCGTGCTGGTTTACCACTCTCCATACTTTCCAGCACACTCAACAGACTCTGATGCTTCTGGGCATGTCTTGCGACGCTGCACGGTAAACACAGATTTACTGGTGAAACCCGATTATGTGTTCACCTGTAGGAAATATGCATGTTGAAATTCCCAGACTTGTTAGACGTATGTATGGGCTGACTCGAGTCGTTCGGGCTGACTCAAGTCGCTGATTTTCATGACTTGCAACTTGACATTCAGAGAGATGACTTGAAACTTGACTTGGATTGACATCATTGACTTGAGACGTGACTTCACAGTTTGTGACTTGCCAACAAATCTGGTGGCTCAAAATGTATGCAAGACGAGAGCACGTTGTCGTGACAAGATGCACGGAATGCAATAATTAATAAGTACTTGTTTGACTGATGATTGGCTAATGCTGTGACGGGGCAGCATCCGTCTAAATTTCCCACTAAAAATTACCGCAGAGAAACAATAATGAGAGAGTCGAGATTTGACTTGAACTTGGAGGTCATTGCTTTGAGACTTCACATGCAAGTCAATGATTATTAATATTATGTGCAGTGAAACAATTTCCTGACTAACATAAATTAATAATATAACAACAACTACCCTTCATTTGAAATTATTGCTACCTTCCGCAAAAATCTCCAGACATGCATATTGTTTCAAAATTACAATTCCAGCTTAAATAAATCCTCGACGGTCCCTCACTCTGATGATGAATTTTGCATGTCCTTGCTCATGATATCATGTCCCTGTTCATGATATCATATCCCCGTTCATGATATCATGCTTAACCCATTAGGATTTCTGGCAAATTTCGAGCGATTTTACTTCCTTGTGTTCAGAAATTTTTAGACAAAAACCATTCAATATTGACAATTACAAGTTGTGTTTATTTTGAAGAGTAGTAATTTTTTCACATGCATGTATACATAGAAATAGGATATATTAATAAAATGTTGACATTTGATCACAATATGCAAAGATAAAATAGTAAATTTGTTAAAACTTTGAAAGTTATTCTACCTTGCGACTGACATTTGACAAGGATCCCATGCTATTACCCTATGCAACCCAACGAAGAAAATGTAGCTATATGTGTTAGCTTTGCACCACTGAAAAAAATTATCAAATTCTTACGGTTATTTTTCAGGTTACACCATATTTTGTCATGAAAAATATAGAAATAAAAATTTTCGAGATGGCGTGAACAAAACCAATGAAAATCAAGATTTCCAAAAGGGCAACCCATGCACCTAACAAACTGATGTTGTTGCAAAATGTATCCACTAGGGTGTGGCAAAATTTAGTGGCGTTTAGTTCAGTAGTTAATTGCCAGGATTTTTTTAAATAGTGGGTCGGCAGTGGCCATTCCAGGACTGGACAGAGCGGCCGGCTCTAATGGGTTAACGATTTTGGATTGTTGCACCTTTGAGCTGGGGTTCCCAAGGATTTAGGCACTTATTGTTTAGGCGTGTATTATTAGTAAACAAAGTAGAAAATACTATAAATCAGTTAAAATCACCATACAATTACACCTATATATACTGAAATAAAAGGAATCAGTCAAACTGTCTGTGTTGTAATTCAGGCTGACATACCTATAGAGATGCCTGGCTCTTCCATGAGCTGTCAACTTCTCCCAACCGGCGAATGCTTCAGTAGCGACTGTCACAGCAGCCTGTGCATCCTCCTTCCGCCCATCAAGAACTGTTGCATGAATTGCCTCTGCAATAATTAAGTTATAAGAATAAATGCAAACATTGGCAATATGTCAGTCACACCTACAAGGGAGTATTGTCTGAAGTAAAAAAAATTAGTTATGAATACTAAGAGTATGTGCATTTCTTGTACTATAGAGAATATGCAAGTTGACGGTCAGAATTAATGGTCTGTATTGTAAATTGTTCTATAATATATTAATCAATTCATTCTAATGTAATTCACTGGGATGCTTTCTCTTCAACTCTGCAAGTGATATACCACAAATTATACTCTGGAAAGCCTCCACAAAAATTGTTAATCAAACAATACTAAACACTGAAAATAATTACATTTTAATGGACATGGGTTTAAATATGTACACCATTATGCTACCCCCTATAATTTGCCAATAATAGTATACATACCTTCCCATCATTAATTGCTTGGCCCTTTAAAATTAACTATTACATTTTTACAATGAGAAACCCTTATAAATACTCAATATTTTTACTGCTTCAATCAAGTTGATAATACGTGAACTTCCAAGGCTAAATACTGGATGAACTCTGTAATACAAGCCTAGATGCATAATATATAATAATATATAATGATAATCCCTACATATACTGGCACCTGTAGAAGGGTTAGTTATTGTATGTCTGTCTTGCTGTCCTTCATATACTGTCCACTGACCACCAATGAAATGGTTCAAGGCACCTCCGTGACCACTCAGCCAGGACTACAAAGGAACACCATACAGATATAATTGACAGTATATAGCTATAACTGAAAGGGGTGTTACCATTATTTATAAATTATATGAATACCTAAAAAATGATGGTATCGAACATTGCATGCCGGCTTGTCACCACACTGACTTTCAGCAACAATTACTAAATATTTTTAAATTGCCAATGCATGGGATATTTGCAGCAGTCATATTCTTGATGGGATATAAGCGTAAAAAAGAAAAACAGTAAAAGTATTTCACCACTAGAATATCACCCACACTCAGGGCTGGGGTGAATTAAAATATGAATTGGAATTATTTAATTAAATTCCGGAATTTTAATTTAAAGATTTTCACCAAGCGGAACTTGAATTTGAATTGAAAGATTTTGTGTAAGCTGAATTGGAAGAAAATGAATTGAACCTCATTTTCTTGTGCTGGTGCCATCTTGCTTTATTTCTAATGTGGTCCTCAATCAAACCTTAGAATTGCACATGAACTCAGTCATTGTAGCAGCTAAACATACATGTGTACACCATTTCAAGATTTGAGGTGAGAAAATTTGTCCAAATTTGAACAATGGGTGTGTGTAGCAATGTTAACATGTGGCAATTGGCAAACAGATAAAAGAACTAAAAGTTCTGCTCAAACCAAACTATGGATGTGATGTGATGTGATGTGATGTGATGTGATGAGCTTACAGTACTTTGAATTCAATACAAGTTACAACTCCTACTCTAAGATAGCATTTGTTGTCTGCCTGCAGATACCTGAAACCATGCCCTTTGTGTGTGCTAGGAATGTGTGAAGCCATAGCCACCCCAATGGGGCATCACAAAAATGTGTAAGTAATTGGCTTGCTACTCCTGCATTGTTTCATTAAGCAGGTATTTCTGAAACCATAAAATGATCAGCCTACTGGTCTTTTCATGTTGTTTGAATAATGGCTCAGCCATTGTCTATACATTGTTTACAATTACTAGCAGTTGGAATAACATGCAAAAAACCTGATATTTTGTAAGTTTGCAGCAATAGATGTAACAGAAAAGTAATAGACCATTATCAACTACTTTAGGATTTATTACTATTACTTTTGAAAAAAGTTCCTCTATTACTATTACAGAAAAAACATCTATTACAATTACATATTACTATCATCCCATGTGTTTGTGTTGAAGAAACTCCCACAGAATTAATTCGGAATTGGAATTTAAAGGTTTGAGCTGGAATTTGAATTGAAAAAAATTAACTGAAATTTTTTTTATTGGAATTGATTAATTTGAATTGATTAAATTAAATGGAAATGACCCCAGCCCTGACCACACTGTTACTTGAACATAATTTTAATTATTTAAATCCCAACAGTGTACAGTGTATGTATAATATTATTCATAATTACTGGTATGTTGTTAGCTAAAAATTTCAGTCAGACGCTCTTGTCTTACTTTCATGGGCAGGCGCCTCGTCAAATCAAAACATATTTTCATAAATTTTGCATTAAATAAAACTTAAGTGATTAGGTACAATGACAGTGCAAGGCACCAAACTTTTCAACGAGGCATGGCTAGGAGAGATTTTGCTGCGCTGCCAAAATCATAGGGAGTCGTTTTTCACAGGACAGTGTGGCGGTTCATACAGCAAGTGTGTTGCTCAGGCCTGCCAAACGCAGGTTAGATAAGCTTTTATAAAATCCAATAAAATTCATAAAATATTTGAATTAGTATTTGAATTTTTTATAACTTATCAACCTAAATTCATTTGATTAAAAAATCTTCAAAATCCAAATTACCTATATATATATGTATATGTATATATGTATATATATATATATATATATATATATATATATATATATATATATATATATATATATATATATATATATATATATATGAAGGCAATGTAATATATATACTATTACATTTCAAGCTATTACTATTACATTTCAAGCTATTACTATTACATTTCAAGCTATTACTATTACATTTCCATCAGAACTATTTTCTTTCAATTAAACATTTTACATACTTAATTACTTATATAGATTCAAATTAACTGATGGGTGTATCGCCGATAGTAAGTGCATACAACAATACTGAGATGTGACAAGATGTCTTGTCTGTAGTCTCTCGAACTCTATCTCTGTGTTTTATATCACATATCTAACATCAGAACAAGATTGTTTTACTTTAACAGATGGCTGCTGCATTTAACTGACATGAGCTTCTAGAAAACTTTATCACTCAAACAACATCGATATGGGCGATAGATCTTGCTGGCAATTAAAATTATCTCATAAATTTTCCAATTAAATTACCCTCACACAATTCCAGTCAGATGTAGAAGTTTCATATATTCATTGGAATGAAACAAAAAAGCAATGTCACTGTCACATAACACAGTCTGATTATCCCATAGTAGACCCATACTGCTCGGCTGCTGCTTGGTGGACAGTTAGTTATTGGCTCAAGGATAGGACAAATTGTGCAAGCTAAGTACCAACTTAAAAAAAACTCAGAAAAGTTGGTATGAGCCCCTGGATTTTGTTCAAACATTACCCAGCATGGCAGGCTGACAGCAAGGGTTGGGAGATGGCAATGATTGATTGGTTGATTGAGATGTTAATTTTCCGATTTCCGATGTTAAAGACAGTCTGTTTAGTGCAGGAAGCCTGGAACCCTTATCCTGCTTCAGTGAATGAATGAATAGGTTTGTGTAAAAAGATAGATGGCTGGTGGACCTGGCTTCAAATGACCAATTAGCCATGCAGCAGTCACATTGTCACAGTGTCTCCTGCTAATAGAGCTAAAGTTCAATGACTGTCATGTTTGGATACTAAACTATTTTATCACCACAAATAAATTTCAAAATTGGAAATGTTAACAAGTCATGTAAAAATACAGAATTTGTTGGTCTAATTATTTTCAATGAAATTTAACTTTGGTGTGATTGAAATGTTCGATTGTAATAGCAAAGTAATAGCTCAATTACTATTACTTTGCTTTCTATTACAATTACTATTACACTGCATTCTGTTCCATCTATTATTATTATTACTTAAACAATTGTAATCGTGACTATTACTATTCCATATTACTATTACCCTAGCCTGATACATATGCATTTTAAAATGCAAATGCATTTGACCCCATGCCTTGCTATGGGGGGGGTACCAGTAGTAGTAGTTGTAGTAAAAACTTTATTTCAGCTTCATTTTAGTGTAGCACAAAGCTCGTCGTTACTAAAACAGTCTTCGCCTACGCTACGCCTACGGTATCATGTTTACTTTGGAAAGTTGTTGATCACGAATAGTGATACAAGTCCATACCAAGTCCAAAGTCCACCGCTAATCGCTAAAACACAACCGTTTTAGTTCCTCACCTCAGCAATAGTACACCCTTCTTGCACGGGTGCGTATGACATATCCTTGAAGATGCGAGCAATGTCTTTTTCTGTGGAGTCTGCAGCTTTCTTGTCACACATTTTATCCGCCCTCGATAAAGCCTTTCGGCTTCGACACTTATCACCCCACAGCGCCTCCTTAGCCAGCTGCAGCGTCTCTGTTACGTCTCTATCTACTCTCAGGCCTGTTTACTCCGGAGGACAGCGAGCGGCAGTGACACCATGTAAATACTGTCTAGTTCGTTGTTCAGCCGCAGGACGCTAGCATACTCACTAGGTAGCGCTATAGGGAACAACTTGCAAAACGGTTCACCTGACCAAAACTGGCGCTCTGTCTTTTTGCAGTTACTGTATTATATACAGTGAAATTGGTTGTGCCACTGCTAAGTAATTTGATTTGGGTCACTATTGAACATTAGTCGGAAGCGTGAAATGCAAATTCAAACAGATGAGTTCTAAATAATCGTTTTTACTTAATTTTTACAGTTTCCTAAAATATCAGCACTGTTTTCCGCATGTCGTATTTATATTTTTGCGCGTTGAAAACAATGTAAACTCTCGTATTTGTACGCCAATTGTATATGCTCTGGTATGTGCATATTATATTTGACGGTATGCACTGATTTACTATATAAAAAACGAAAAACCAGAAGCCATGTTGTGGTGTCAAAGCGGCATAACTTGTTGATTCGATTCATAGGGATTGACTCGAGTCGGACCCGAGTCGCCCGTTTTCATGATTTATTTGATCGCACCGAGTCGCCCGTTTTCATGATTTATTTGATCGCACCGAGTCGCCCGTTTTCATGATTTATTTGATCGCACCGAGTCGCCCGTTTTCATGGTTTATTTGATCGCACCGAATCGCCCGTTTTCATGATTTAGTTGCGACTTGATTTGGAATTTAGAGAGATCCATGCAAAATGAGACCGTTATTGTCTGACAGGCCGCATCGAATACAATTAGTATTAAATACTTATTATGATTGGCTAATATGAGCCGATGTGGCAGGAAAAGGGAGGTGGTAGTTTAATGACCATAAAATTGGTGGGAGGTTGAGCTCAACAATTGGTGGGAGACTGGAGGGGGACTCTAAGACATGGTGGGTGGTGGGAGGTTGGCCCCGCAAACAGGTGGGAGTTTAGACCCTTGCTACGCTCCCCTCATATGTTGTGATGGGGCTGCAACCGCCTAAATTTCCCATAAAAATTACCTCCGACAAACAACAACAAATCTGACGATTTGTGAACCTGGTGACTTATCTCGGGTTTCAGGTAGATGACTCGAGACGTGACTTAGACTTGGCGGTCACTGACTTGAGACTTGCCAGTTTGTGACTTGCCAAAAAGTCTGCAGAGGTGCAAAGTAACACAGCTCAAAAAGCGGTAGATCTACCGCTTTTCATGGTGAGGGCGATCACGAGGGGGGATGCGGAGGGGCGAGGAGGGGGGTGAAAAGGAGGAGTGAGGAGGGTGGGGTTGAGGAGAGGGAGTGAGGAGGGCGGTGAGGAGGGGGAGTGAGGAGGAGAAGTTTCCCCTCCTGGCAGATTTTTTTATACATTTAAGGCCTATGTATTTAATTCCTGCGCATATTTTCTACCTGAATGTTTGGTTTAGAGGCATATTTGATTTTGAAATGTGTTTTAACCTTGAAATTGTAGTTTAGCGGTAAATTTTGGATCGAGAGCGGTAGATCTACCAAGAAATGGTAGATTTTGTACCTCTGAGTCTACAAAGCGAGCCCCTCAGCCTTTGCCAACAGAAGCCAACTTTACTAGTTGGTATATGCTTGTTGATACAGCCTACACACCAGTAATTGCAATATTGTGTTAATAATAAATAAAATAAATTATAATATTAAAATAATAATAACATCCACAAATAATATAACTGCTGCGAACTGCAATATATATATATATATATATATATATATATATATATATATATATATATATATATATATATATATATATATATATATATATATATATATATATATATAAATTTAGACAATAAGGCGCCACACATAAGCACGGCTGATCACACCACTCTGGATTTTTTTTTACATATAAATACTTAACCGACCAGTGACGAATGACGCGCATATTAATCTGACCGATGCAACTGTAACAACTGACGCCGGTCTGGGTACACAGCTCCCTACCAAATTAAAATCCTGTATCCTACCAAACACATTGACATTTGTGTGTGTGCGTGCGTGCGTGCGTGCGTGCCAGCGTGCTTGTGGTAAATTACTTTATTTCTCATAATGTTTTCCCTTGTGATCACTGAAAGTGCCCTTTGAGACGTTGCTCCTTCCAATGAAAAAGTACACACTGACACAGGGTGTTAGTGGTTTTGTAAACAGACACCATGCATACACCTGTTGCGTGCGTCAGCAAATGCACGGTTATACATTTACACCTTGTCGGCCTGCGCTTGTCCCTGCACGGGCAAAGTCCGCCCCGGACTTACGGTGCACGTCTCCCACACCCTTGGCCGTCCTCAGCATTTCCGCTATAAGGTATGAGACCGACTAGTTGTGTGCATTTACTTCTGCCCTACATTATAAGTCACTGTTGTGGACTATCCCCAGCCTTTTCTATCCACTTTCCATCCCAGCTACTGCGCCTTTCTGACACCCCACCTCACGCAGTCTTCCCACCTTAGACATGGTCTGTATAAGGGAGTGTTGCCGGGATTGGACCAGTTCCTCGATCGGACCAGTGTTGTATATTCCATATTTATGTATACTCCATATTTATGTATACCGTGGCATCCTCTATCGATTATGCCATTCATCAGTGGCATTTCGGATGACACGGTAAGTTTCGACGAAATAGCGGTACTTTTTGAATATTTATCAAGGAAAGTACGTTTTCTATGTCCCCGACATAATCAAGCCTTGGTCAGTTATCAGTACAGCACGCCTTCGTTATACTTACAGGCGAAAATGTGTGTCCATCAAGAGTATAGGAGCCCAACGTATGTGGTGATAATAAGAATTTTAAAGTGGATGTCGTCTGCTTGTGATGACAATGCAATAATATTAGCACGTGCAATTCCACGATTGATTGGACCAGTGACTCACATAAGGTGATGCAATCAATAGATGTGTGTAATTATTCCAACACAGTTTATTGATTACCAGAAAGTAATATTAGACAAAGGAAGAATGAAATAATACAAATAAAGAAAGTTTGTTTTTAACATTGTTTCGGACTACCATAAATTTAGTGCCAATGATCGTATATAAATGGAAGAGGATGAAAATAGAACTGATAAATGGTGCACTCCCGGGCTGTCTATTCGTGTCAAGACAAAGACTGGATGTTCAATGAGGGGTTTGATACTTGAAAATAGAACTGATAAATGGTGCACTCCCGGGCTGTCTATTCGTGTCAAGACAAAGACTGGATGTTCAATGAGGGGTTTGATACTTGAAAATAGAACTGATAAATGGTGCACTCCCGGGCTGTCTATTCGTGTCAAGACAAAGACTGGATGTTCAATGACGGGTTTGATACTTGAAAATAGAACTGATAAATGGTGCACTCCCGGGCTGTCTATTCGTGTCAAGACAAAGACAGGATGTTCAATGAGGGGTTTGATACTTGAAAATAGAACTGATAAATGGTGCGCTCCGGGGCTGTCTATTCGTGTCAAGACAAAGACTGGATGTTCAATGACGGGTTTGATACTTGAAAATAGAACTGATAAATGGTGCACTCCCGGGCTGTTTATTCGTGTCAAGACAAAGACTGTATGTTCAATGACCGGTTTGATACTTGGCTGAGAAATTTCGTAGATTTTGGAGCCAACGAAGGAAGACTGTTGTGCTCATACTCGATAGCCACGCGACCGACAAAAAACAAATTGGCTGCAACTGAGATGGCTCGGGAAGCTAGAGCGGCCATGGTCTCACTACCGCCACACACGACTCACCGACTCCAGCCTTTGGATGTGGCCTTTTTCGGACCGCTTTGGAAATACTAAAATATGATGATGCATTGAGGATGTGGATGAGAGAACATGTAGGCAGACCAGTGACAACATGGCAAGTCGCCGAAATTCGGAATGAGGCATACAGAAAAGCGGCATCCGTTCAGAATGCTGGTAGTGGCTTCTGGAAGGCAGGTGTGTGGTCACTGACCATATATACGTATTCCAAGACTCGGACTTCGCTGCTGCTATAGTAACTAATGTAATCACGGAAGCGGCATGCGACACCTCTGATCCCAGGTGTTTCAGCTCCAGCACTGACAGCTGTTGCCATGGTAGCTGTACCACAGCTATGCCCACCGAAGAAACAAACTGGTTAAACAAAGCAAAGTTGGACTGGAGAAAGCTATTCCTACCAGGCCTACACCCAGCCGAGAGCCCAGTACTTCTAAGACCACTTGCAACTAAATTTTCTGATCCACCTAAACTTTGTCGATTGCAGCTCATCAGGGACATCGAAGGCTGCAGAACTGGTCAACGGTGCGCCACTATGTTGGTAATATCTACTCAGGCATAATGCGACGAGCAATGGATGTGACGAAAGAAACTGTGGCGGTGCAGTGCATACAAACTGTGGGACAGAACAGGTTCTGATGGTCTATGAAGGATGACACCGCAGAATACGAATTGCAGCAGACCATCATCCAGTCACTACCCGACACCTGTGCATCGACCCGCTAGTGTGGATGGAACTAGAAGACTATGAACATTAGGCCCTGTTGACATAGCCGTTGATACTATGCAGGCATAGTGTGACAAGTAATAGATGTGATGAAAGATTCTATGGTACGCGTCAGGGTATGCAATTACGAGACAGAATATGTTCTGATGAGCTCTAAAGGATGTCGATCATTTCAGCTAGACTATTCCGGAGCCATTGGCAGAAGACTATGAACATTAGGCCCTGTTAACATTTCATTTGACTATTAGTGTTATGTTTATAATGAACACTATATTTTACAGACTTATTAATACAAAGTTTGGTCTACATGGTTTGTTTATTTGTCCAGTCGAAGAAGACATGGGACATTGTGTAGGGTGGATGGAGCTAGAGAGATTATGAAAACACTATAATTATGTTACTTATGTATCAATTAAAACATTATGCCTAGTCATATATAATCATTCTTTTGGTCCAATCGAAAACGTTGGATGGTAAATTGAGACAACCGTGGCCACGAATGGACCGTTTTGTAATTTTTTAAGTTATATTTTTTTAAAATTCATCAGTGATTAATAGCTTGTTGTTGAAAATAAAATATAAACTGTATGTTAGTATATTGTTTACACCAATTCCATTTGTGTTTGCGCCTATATTAAAGTTTATCGTTAGACGTCCCAATCCCGGCAACTCTCTCTTCTAAGTGTGTTGTATTTCGTCGACACCAAGTAGAAGTTATACCGTTTTTTAGCCAGCTCTATTCAGTAGATCATAAGCTTTAAATAGACATCAACCACGATGCCATAATGTCAACATCAACAAAATTACCCATTAAAACACAATACTACACCTTTCTCTTTAATGAGTGATATTGTTTTGTAAAATAGTTATGTTTGTCATTTGTGATGTTATGACTAATAGTTTTGTCAAGATTTCATGTTGCACCAATGACTGGTGGAATTCGTGAACGGAAGTAATTTCACCCCAACGGCATACGGTCTGTAATAGTTCTCGCGCATCTAGCCTGTTTTAAATGGCACATGTTTATTTTTTGCAAATTTAATTACTTCATGTAGACTATCATAGTTTGTATTACGATCTGCATCGTGAACCCGCCTTTCCAAAACAGTGCACCCCCTTTAAAAAAGCGTAAACACCCCAATAATATGTAGACAATATTATTTTCATAAATGTGAACCCCCTCTTTAAAAAAAATGTGAACCCTCTTCTGAAAAGCATGAAACCTCTCTACAGCGTAAACCCCCTCCTAAAATGTATGACCCACCGATACTGTGAAAATAATATTATTATTTTCATATCATTGGAGGTTCACGCTTTTGAGAGGGAGGGGATTCAAGAAAAGGGGGGTTCATATTTTTAGAAAAGGGAGGTTCACAAAAAGGTGGCTTCATGTGAATCCCCTGAACACCCCCGCTGGCCTGACCACTGTGTTGCACGGATTTATCACGAATGTAAGGGGGCAACATTTATATAATCGTAGAAAGCGTGCTAAAGGGGGAATGGGGTCAATGCCCCCGTACAAAATATGACCTCCGTTCCATTGAGCAGCACCGCGCGATGAACTGCTACGAAATTGGGCTTACTATTTTTCTAAATTGCGTAACCGTTCACGGCACGGCTATCCGGAAATTCACAACTTCTTGGAAACAGTTATCAATATGACAACTTGGACTTGTTATCGAAACATAAAGGTGTGACATACGCATTGGAGATAAATGTTTGTAAACACACTATGATGGTTATTATTGTATGTCATATATGCATGCACTGAGTCATATCATTGTTATTATTGTATGTCCTATATGCATGCACTGAGTCATAACATAGTTATTATTGTATGTCCTATATGCATGCATTGTTATTATTGTATGTAATATATGCATGCACTGAGTCATAACATAGTTATTATTGTATGTCATATATGCATGCATTGAGTCATAGCATTGTTATTATTGTATGCCCTATATGCATGCACTGAGTCATCACATTGTTATTATTGTATGTCCTATATGCATGCACTGAGTCATAGCATTGTTATTATTGTATGTCCTATATGCATGCACTGAGTCATAAAATAGTTATTATTGTATGTCCTATATGCATGCATTGTTATTATTGTATGTAATATATGCATGCACTGAGTCATAACATAGTTATTATTGTATGTCATATATGCATGCATTGAGTCATAGCATTGTTATTATTGTATGCCCTATATGCATGCACTGAGTCATCACATTTTTATTATTGTATGTCCTATATGCATGCATTGTTATTATTGTATGTCCTATATGCATGCACTGAGTCATAACATAGTTATTATTGTATGTCCTATATGCATGCATTGTTATTATTGTATGTCCTATATGCATGCACTGAGTCATAACATAGTTATTATTGTATGTCCTACATGCATGCATTGTTATTATTGTATGTCCTATATGCATGCACCGAGTCATAACATAGTTATTATTGTATGGCCTATATGCATGCATTGTTATTATTGTATGTGCTATATGCATGCACTGAGTCACAACATTGTTATTATTGCATGTCCTGTATGCATGCACTGAGTCATAACATAGTTATTATTGCATGTCCTGTATGCATGCACTGAGTCATAACATAGTTATTATTGTATGTCCTATATGCATGCACTGAGTCATAACATTGTTATTATTGTATGTCCTATATGCATGCATTGAGTCATAACATAGTTATTATTGTATGTCCTATATGCATGCACTGAGTTATAGCATTGTTATTATTGTATGTCCTATATGCATGCACTGAGTAGTCATAGCATTGTTATTATTGTATGTCCTATATGCATGCACTGAGTCATAGGATTGTTATTATTGTATGTCCTATATGCATGCACTGAGTCATAACATAGTTATTATTGTATGTCCTGTATGCATGCACTGAGTCATAACATTGTTAGTATTGTATGTCCTATATGCATGCACTAAGTCATAACATAGTTATTATTGTATGTCCTATATGCATGCACTTAGTCATAACATTGTTATTATTGTATGTCCTATATGCATGCACTGAGTCATAACTTTGTTATTATTGTATGTCCTGTATGCATGCACTGAGTCATAACATAGTTATTATTGTATGTCCTATATGCATGCACTGAGTCATAGCATTGTTATTATTGTATGTCCTATATGCATGCACTGAGTCATAACATTGTTATTATTGTATGTCCTATATGCATGCACTGAGTCACAACATTGTTATTATTGCATGTCCTGTATGCATGCACTGATTAGTCATAATATTGTTATTATTGTATGTCCTGTATGCATGCACTGAGTCACAACATTGTTATTATTGCATGTCCTGTATGCATGCACTGAGTCATAACATAGTTAGTATTGCATGTCCTGTATGCATGCACTGATTCATAACATTGTTATTATTGTATGTCCTATATGCATGCACTGAGTCATAACATTGTTATTATTGTATGTCCTATATGCATGCACTGAGTCATAGCATAGTTATTATTGTATGTCCTATATGCATGCACTGAGTCATAACTTTGTTATTATTGTATGTCCTGTATGCATGCACTGAGTCATAACATAGTTATTATTGTATGTCGTATATGCATGCACTGAGGCATAGCATTGTTATTATTGTATGTCCTATATGCATGCACTGAGTCATAACATTGTTATTATTGCATGTCCTATATGCATGCACTGAGTCACAACATTGTTATTATTGCATGTCCTGTATGCATGCACTGAGTAGTCATAAAATTGTTATTATTGTATGTCCTGTATGCATGCACTGAGTCACAACATTGTTATTGTTGCATGTCCTGTATGCATGCACTGAGTCATAACATAGTTATTATTGCATGTCCTGTATGCATGCACTGATTCATAACATTGTTATTATTGTATGTCCTATATGCATGCACTGAGTCATAACATTGTTATTATTGTATGTCCTATATGCATGCACTGAGTCATAGCATAGTTATTATTGTATGTCATATATGCATGCACTGAGTCATAACATTGTTATTATTGTATGTCCTATATGCATGCACTGATTCATAACATTGTTATTATTGTATGTCCTATATGCATGCACTGAGTCATAACATTGTTATTATTGTATGTCCTATATGCATGCATTGAGTCATAACATAGTTATTATTGTATGTCCTATATGCATGCACTGAATCATAACATTGTTATTATTGTATGTTCTATATGCATGCACTGAGTCATAACATAGTTACTATTGTATGTCCTATATGCATGCACTGAGTCATAACATTGTTACATCGATATATTTTTAAATCCGGAACATTATTAATTAATTAATTAATTAAAAGTACTAATTCGTGGAGGGGGGAATCAGTACCCTTTGTGCAAATAAATAAATGTCGACAATTGTGAACGGCCCCTAACCTGCCCCACATGCACCTTAAATAGGCCCATCACAGTGCGATAATGATCCAGAGTGGGATCCACTCAATCAATATGCGGCTTCGATCCCAAAGGAATGTGTGCGATACTAATTATAGTTATCTACATAGTTATGATACTATCGTTCCGCCTACTTGCTTGGCCGTACTGAGTTAGCTGCAGGTGCGGCTGTAAATGTTGTCGTAGGTGAGGAGATACTCGCCCCACTGCGTCGTGTTCAACGCATTTTCAATGGGACTCGTACTTTCTCCTGGACAAAGGAATGAAGCGTATCGAACTGGTGCCGGCGATCAACAATGCATTGACGAGCAAGACAGGGAACACGGTGCTCGACAGAATAATGTCTCGCATTAATATCTTTGTGACACCTCAAAGGAAAGGACGAACGTGTGGTGTAGGCCCCCGTATTCAAATAAGATTGTTTATGTGACACAATTATTCTCGTCTTCTTCTTCGGCTGTCCGTCGGACCGACATTGACCTCAGCGGTGAGGATAAGTGTCGTGCTTGGAGCGCCGATGTGACACCAGGCAAATGATGCGACATCAAGAATCTGCCACATACGTTGCAATGCACGACCAGCGGTAAGTCAGGCTCACACGCACACGCACACGCACGCATACGCACGCACACGAACACACACACTTCTCCTTATTACTTTAGTCGGCTCTCCGTCGGAATCACGATGACCTAAACGGTGAGTATAAATGTTAAAGCTTAACAGGTCGTGGTTTTCGGCCTATGCACCTAGAAGATTTACTAAGACATAACCACTTGAACTACAATTAAGAATATCACACCAGTGGTTTACTATGAAAACCTTGTTGAAAAGTCGTCACGAGTGTGGTATTCTGGCAATATTCTCTCGCTATTCCTATGTTTGCCAATAGGATATGGCCACGCTATTTGCGTCCAAACAAAACTTATGTAACGTATTTTTAATTTTGTTTACTAAACTAATCCTCTTTCTGGCAAAATAACACGGTTGTGTAACACTCTATGTTGGTTCTGTGTATGATGGCCTCCCTTAATATGTCACTTTTAATTTAGGTTACCCAGATTTCATAGAACGCGCATAGTTTGCACTGGTTAACATGTCAGCCCTTCGTTTCGCTTACCCGACTCTCGCTCGCTTTTGTGATTTCGCCGAGAAGAGAGTCTGGTCGCAGAGGCGTGGTCTCGTTGTTACCCACTGTCACCACTCCATTTTGTGTAGGCGTTCCCGTGAAGCGCCTGCAGCCAACCAGTGTCATTGTCGAGATGCTACACTAAACGTTTTTGCCTGATTTAACTTTTCAGTCTGACTGTGCGTCAATGTAATCAAAGTTTAAAGTTAATTCGAATTGCATCGTACAAACTGATAAAAGTGAACTCTTATTTTATGAATTAGCCAAATACTCTGATGACATCGTAATTAGCTAATTATGTATGCACCCAGAACCTTCGCCGCAATAACAAGTACACATTGATTCCAGCCACAAACGGTGGGGGTATAGCACGGAGCCTGGGTAACTGAGGCTAGTCCCGCTGTTCCTCACTACTCACTAACTGGGGTAACTGATCCTGCCAACTGCTCAGGGGGTATCCTCTGCCCAGCACGCCTGTGGAAGGTGCGCCCTGCTGCCGACGAACCACCGTAACACCGACTTGGGAAGCTAGCTTGATTTTGTCTTCTCCCAGATGAGTTGCTTGTCACAGCGTGAGAGCATCACAATCTCCTGTCTGCTCCCAGGCCCCTAACGGATTAGTATTGGGCCGTAGCATGCCCAGCATACGTGACATACTTCGGGGAGGTTAAGTTAGGTTTCGTTTATGGAGAGGGTATCGGTACCTGCAAGGGGGACGTACGCACTCGTACTCACTTTCGTTCTCCCTCTCTCTCTCTCTCCCTGTCACTCCCCCTCCCCTCCTCCTCCTCCTCCTCCCCTTCTCCCCCTTCCCCTTAATTTGATTACCCTTTGAAGCCGCAATACCTCTGAAACTTTCATATCAGCACTATTGTAACTCCCAATTAGTCTTTTTCTTTTACAGTACTACATAGAACAGTATCTCCCATTAAAGTTTACATCCAAGTTTCCGTGTCCTGTGACATCTACATTTCCTCAAATAGAATAACATTTGTCATTTCTCAGACCATTATCAGACCATTAGTTTTGTAAATGTTGTTTATCACCATTATCATTGTTAACCCTTGTAAATTTTTTTGTGTCATCCGTAAATTTCAGTGCTTGTTATAAGTCATTGATATATATATATATATATATATATATATATATATATATATATATATATATATATATATATATATATATGTATATATATATATATATATACATATATATATATATACATATATATATATATATATATATATATATATATATATATATATATATATATATATATATATATATATATGTATATATATATATATATATATATATATATATATATATATATATATATATATATAAGAATAATAAGATCATAATACTGATCCTTGTGGTACACCACTAAAAACTGATTTGACTGATAACAAGGAAGTCCACCATATGGTCATTAATTAACCTTTCTAATAATTTACAAATCATTGACGTTAAACTCACTGGACTGTAATTCTCTGACTTATTTCTCGATTTGTTTGTGTTTTTCTGTATTCATACACTAATCACTGCGGGGTTGCCGCATTTTAATCTAACGGTTGTTTAATAAACATAATGTCATATTGCGTGCTTTACATTATACGTTCATTGAACAGTACGAAACTTTGTTGGTTGCGCGGGAGGCGAGCCCCTGGTTTGATTTGGTGCACCCCGCTGATTTCTGGTGGAGAGATCAGTGGTTGGCCCTGGGCACGCTGTTTGTAACTGATACTGCCAAGAAGATTGTGTGGCGTGCATATAATTCGTTGTTTCGAAATATCTATTTCACCCATAAGTGAGATTTATCAGCACCAGGGAACCATGCAGAGCAACCATGCTTAGTACCAGTTGTTGTTGTGATGATTGTTGTCGTTGTTGTGACGGTTGTTGTCGTTGTTGTGACGGTTGTTGTCGTTGTTGTTGTTGATGTGACGGTTGTTATCGTTGTTATCGCTGTTGTGACGGTTGTTGTCGTTGTCAAGACGGTTGTTATCGTTGTTGTGACGGTTGTTATCGTTGTTGTGACGGCTGATGTTTTCAGCTGCTCTTAATGTGATTCGTAATTGTTATGGTTTTGACATTTTTTACTAAACTTTGTTAATCTTTATCTTTGTGTGTTTTCCTTGACATAGTTCTTAAATACCTTTGCTTTCATTTTCATATACTGTAATAAATTATTACAATGGCCTATGCTAAGAACTCTTAAGTCAACAAGGTTTACATATGTATGCACATATGCACGTATGCACGCATGCACGCATGCACGTATGTACGTATGTACGTATGTACGTATATACGTATATACGTATGTATGTATGTATGTATGTGTGTATGTGTGTATGTGTGTATGTATGTATGTATGTATATATGTATGTATGTATGTATGTATGTATGTATGTATGCATGTCGTAGGTGAGGAGATACTCACTCCACTGCATCGTGTTCAACGTATTTTTAATGGGACTCGTACTTCCCCTGGACAATGCTTTAAGCATTTCTAATTGGTGCCGGCGATCAACATTGCATTGACCGGTAAGACAGGGAACACAGTGCTCGACAGAATAGTGTCTCCCATTAATATCTTTGTGACACCTCAAAGGAAAGGACGAACGTGTGGTGTAGGTTTCCGTATTCAAATAAGATTGTTTATGTGACATATTTCTCGTCTTCTTTTTCGGCTGTCCGTCGGACCGACATTGACCTCAGCGGTAAGGTAAGTACTGTGCTGGGAGCGCCGATGTGACACCAGGCAAATGAGGCGTCACCAAGCCTCTGACACAGATGGTGCCATGCACGACCAGCGGTAAGTCACACGCACACGCACACGCACACGCACACGCACACGCACACGCACACGCACACGCACACTTCTTACTTTGGTCGGCTCTCCGTTGGAACCACGATGACGTCAGCGTTGAGTATAAAATTTTAATGTTAAAGCGAAACAAAAGTCATCGCTTTCGGCCTCACATCGTCGCAGCTACGTGAATCGGGACAGGTATTTGGACAGGTTCGTTCACGCCGTCACCCCTTCAGCAATATCAACGGTTTTAAATGTGACTGAAGGGAATAATGATTCTACAATGATTCAACTACCAGATGTCAGCCTCACCAATGGATGCTTCATGCGGCTATATAAACAGTAGAAAAAGATCGATGCGCTACTTTCAACATGTTTCAACATTGCCAGGCAGGCTTTGCTTCGTCCATATTGAGCTCTGCTTCGTCCATATTGAGCTTTGCTTCGTCCATATTGAGCTTTGCTTCGTCCATATTGAGCTTTGCTTCGTCCATATTGAGCTTTGCTTCGTCCATATTGAGCTCTGCTTCGTCCATATTGAGCTTTGCTTCGTCCATATTGAGCTTTGCTTCGTCCATGCTGAATCATTGCATTGTAGCAACAACATTTTGTAAATTGGTGTTCTCCAACGACATTTGTTTGTTCTTGTAAAATATAGTGTGACTTCAAACGATGTTGTGTGTCACCAAATTACATACCTCCATATGAAGTGGCAGTTCTTTGTATATTCACAGTTAATATGCATAATGTATTTACACATGTATACGCGATACGTTCATTATCCATCAAAATGTCACATCAACCGACGTCACTGTTCACGATGACAGTAAAACATTGATTAAAGGTTTCCATCGTCCTGTAGTATTGTATAATATAATAGCGTGAATGAGTGGCCTCCTTCCACGCCTCCTGCTGTATTGGGAAACGTAATACATTACATAATACATTACGTAATACATTACATAATACATTACGCGGCAGCTGAGAAGATCGCTGCACTTTAGTTCAATGACAACGTAATTGCAACTTTCCTTCAAGGAATATAGTAACAAATCAACGTCCTTGACTTCACCAATGCGAAATCATGAATCCAGCACATTGTGGCCTCCGACACAGTTCATTTTCTTAAATAGGGTTAACATTTAAATGAGATTGGTAGTTGCTTAGCTGGAAATATTTACTGCACTAAACATATATTTAAATGTAATTACGCTTCATGTTTTTTTTTCATGTAAAGAAGATGATTATATGAATGATACTGACATTAGCTCAATTTATGTAATGCACATAATATCAGTGTAAATTTAAGTATTATTAAATTACGATATTTGTCTTCATTAAATAAATTGCGCGGTGGTTCGGTGACAGTGCTTTTGACATTCGGTCGAGGGGACGGGGGTTCGAAACCTCCTATTGCCGTTTCGAGGCAATTTCGTTCACCCCCACATTGCCTTTGTCTTTCTAAAGAGACAACAATAGCCGCTGGTCCTTTTTACCTGGTGTCTACGTCATAATATAGAATTGATACAAATAACTGCACTAATTGTTTTTTACACAGAAACTGATTACACTGTTATGTATTAGAGTTTTAGCTGCGAAATTTCTCATATTTTAAAAAGCGCTTCTATATAAATGTTAGGAAGTAATACAACATTACGACATTAGTAGAAGTTGTACGTTGTTTGGTCGTACGAAGTACACGGCGCTTTCATGAACTACACGGTCTCTCTAAGACATTACAGGTGTCATGCTTTCCACAGTGGACTTGAGACGGAATCTCTGCTAGAGTTCACCTGCAACGCGGTTTCTGAAATAAAACGTGTGACTTTGTATTAGCAACAATACCGTGTCAAGAACGTAATATTTAGGTAAATATTATTTTGTAAGTTTCAATATCGGCATTTTGACAAAGAAACGTCAATTATGAATCGACTGGACCTGGTAAGGAGGAACGCAAGGAGGGAGTGGGGGAAGGGGAGAGAGGGAGAAAGGAAGAGTAGGAGGAGGCGGAAGGAAGGTATCTATATATATATATATATATATATATATATATATATATATATATATATATATATATATATATATATATATATATATATATATATATATATATATATGTATATATATATAATACATACACTACAAGCTACTCATTATAAACTAGTCTCCAACCCCCCATCTCTCTCCCTCTCGCTCTCTTCCTCTGTCTGTCTCTCTTTCTCCCTCTGTCTCTCTCTCTTTCTCGTTCTCTTCCTCTCTCTGTCTCTCTCTCTCTCTCTCTCTTTCTCTCCCTCTCCGTTTCACCCTCTCGCACACACACACACACACACACACACACACACACACACACACACACACACACACACACTCTCTCTCTCGCCATTTCTCTTTCTATCTTTCTTTCTCTCTGTCCCCCCTCTGTCTCTCTTTCTCCCTCTCCCTTCCTCCATCCCTCCCTCCCTCACTCACTCTCTTACTCACTCACTCACTCACTCACTCACTCTCGTTCTTTCTCTATTTCTCCCCCCCACCTCTTTCTCCTTCCATCTCTCTTTCTTTCTTTCTCTCTGTCTATCTCTCTCTCTCTCTCTCTCTCTCCCTCTCTCTCAGACAGACAAACAGACAGACAGCCTCTCTCTCTCTCTCTCTCTCTCTTTTCTTTCTCTCCTCTCTCTCTCTCTCTCTCTCTCTCTACACGCACGCTTGCATGCACACACGCACCCACGCAGCAAACACACACACACACACGCGCGCGCGTGCACACACACACACACGCAAATGTACACACGGGGCACACGCACGCCAGCACGCCCGCACGCCGGCACGCACGCCTCTGCATTAATCAACAACCAAATACAATTATATCTTCAACCGCTTCACAATAGCACCAACCCTAGTTACAAAACACGGTTTGGAAGTGGCGGTGTCGGTAGTACGGCGGCCGACAATTGAAACCTGCATGTGCCGGTGTATCGCGTATCTCAACCGCGCACACTCCAAACTCGAACCCACATAGACCGCTTAACGTTGTGCGACATTCGTCTCAGTAGCCTTCAGAGGATCCCCGTCTCCAAGGAATTCAAGCAACTACCAAAAATGACTCAATGTTCTGTGGCACTTAGCATTCCAGAACTGATACAAAAGAAGCGAGATGGGGAGAGGCTGTCCGCCGAAACGATCCGTCTGTTCGTGTCTGGGGCAGTGAGCGGCGATATGCAGGATTGTCAGATCGGTGAGTCAGCGTCGAAACAACGACGAAGTGTCGGGATACCGTGTTAGGGGCGGGTGCAGGTCGGTGGGTCCCCCTATTGCAGGGGGTCTGCTAGCCCCGTGATTTGTCTACATTTCAATGCTTAAAGATAGCTTGTAGAATCTTAATGTAAAATGTTAAGAAAACGTTGGTAACATAATGCTGATTTATTAGTACACATATTCTATACAATATAACAAACACAAATAAACTACATTAAAGACTAGTTCCGACTACAAGCCAAGCAACATTGGTAATGGTCCATTCAAATATTTTAAATAATTAAATAAAACATTACGTTTATATAAAAATTCCTAAGTTGGGTTGATTAGGAAAAAAATTCATCATATAAATACAAAAAGCTAATTATATATTTGTATGAGGCAATAGTTAAATATTAATAGGAGACGAAATGTAAAATTTTACAATATTGCATGCTACGAAGACGTCGTGAAGGTAGAAGAACTGGAAAGCACGACGTAGCATTATTAAAAGAACAGTGTAGATTCGATATATAATAAGGGCGTATATTTCGTTCTCACATAAGACGACAAATTAATTGAATAAAGTATCTACTGATTGTCTAAACGCTAATCGTGTGGATGTATTTAAAGCATAATTGACAGAAACGTAATAAGGGCTGGCCACATATAAACGACAAATTGTTGGACTTTCGTTCTGCCAGTGGCTTCCCTGTTCACTTACGCAGAACTTGCTTCTTTTTGAATAACAATCTCGTTTATCTTGCTAAACCTTGAACTTCAGGAAAAGTAACACGACCGTTTGATAACCCGCACAGAATGTTGACGTAAACACGGGTCAACAGATGTGTTTGATTGACAAGGTTACTGTTATCGGCATTAGGGAGAACGAGGGCGTGCATAAGAGGGGCGGGAAGAGCTAGCTACGTCATAAGGCTGCAGGGGTAACGTTCTGGTGACTTGCAGGAAGATTATTCAGCCGATTAATAGCTTTGCTGTCCACTACCGCGGTCTAATCAGCAATCGCAGTGATTAATTGTCAAACCAGCCCAACACAGACCGAGTGATTGTGCAATGATTGTGCAGTGTAAACACAGCGTGAACTTCATCCCATAACAGAGTCAGTCGAACCAGAAATAAGCAAACACGCCACGTGTGCTTCAACACAGTTTAATTGTTTTGAGAATTTAAAAGTGACTATATGCTACTCTTTTATTTTATTTCATGCAGTTATTCATTAGCGTGGGTTGTGACGTCACAAACGCTCTAATGCAAGACTCTAAACACAGACGTCATTGTTATGTTTGTGCAGCTATTGTAGCTATATCAAGACGCCGTGAAGCTGCTGATTGTAATGGACAATTGCGTGTTATTAGAAACCACACGACAAACGATAGAGTAATCGGGTGAAATTGAATGGTTCAGCGGCAGAACATTCGCCTTTTCGATTCCCGTCTAATGTATCTTTTGAGTTGTAATTATAAAGTCACACTTAGACATTCATTATCTTAGGTACATTCCGTGGTTGGACATTATTGACGTTCCCAGTCTCTGAAAAAAGTTGTAGCCATTTTCGTGTAAGCTCCTATGGTGGGGTAAGAAGCCCACCCACGGGGTAACAAGCCCACCCACGGGGTAAGAATCCCACCCACGGGGTAACAAGCCCCCTCCGGAGGTTTGCCATATTATAATTTCTTTATTTTAATATTTGTTCATATGTCGCCGACAACAGTTGCATTTATATTAGTACTATAATCGCATTTCCCTATTTTATGCATTTATATATTTTGTCTCAGTTTTCCGTGGCTATCGCCCATAGTCCCACTCTGGTAAGGACAATTTGGGTAATTATGAAGCTCACATTTTAATGTGAATAGCTTACCCCGTGTTTTGTTTCTGCTACAACCATATTTTGTAATCAGAAGGACATGATGATATGATGATATGCGGCTCCGTCTGGCTATCTCGAAATTCTTATTTTGGAGCCATATGGCTAGATGGAGGTGGTTGCAAATTCTCGTATAGGGGCGTCTTACCCTGTAGACTTATTGCCACATGAAAACCACAGGGGTACCAAACATTTTCTTGTTTTAATTTGCCTTGGTCTGTACCCCAGTAATTACCAAGCCAAACAGAATTTCGAATGTGCTTGCAACACTTATTTGTAATAGCAAGGATGTGTGTGTGCGTGCGTGCGTGCCTTTGTGTGTGCGTGTGGGGGCGTGCGTGTGTGCGTGCGTGCGTGCGTGCGTGCGTGCGTGCGTGCGTGCGTGCGTGCGTGCGTGCGTGCGTGTGTGCATGAAATAGTGTATTTGCTATGTCAATCGTATCTGGTTCTCCAGGGGCGATGCTGATGGCGATCTTCCTGCGTGGCCTCGACCTCACTGAGACCGTTACACTCACCAACCTCATGACGCAGTCGGGAGACGTGCTGACGTGGCCTGAACAGTGGCGTCACCTGGTGGTCGACAAACACAGCACGGGTGGTGTTGGAGACAAAGTCAGCCTGCCACTGGTGCCGGCCTTGGCGGCGTGCGGAATGAAGGTACGTCTTAGGACGATGACCTAACGCAGGCCACAACCTGTGTGGGTGAACGTTGTGTAAGCAACAGACTGTCACCTCACACGGCATTGGATAAATAACGATAGCAAGCCTATGACCTCTGACCTGGTTCACATCCATTCAGTCTACGATCTCACAAAGACAACACGGGACCAAGCGTAGTTACCTATTAGTTTACCAAGCTTGACTTATGACTTATGACATTTAACTCAAAACACCCCTGTCTTGAACTAACATAGGAGTGGTTTATTTTCAGAGTTCTCCTCTAGAATTAGTGAGCCCACAGCAGGCATTTTCCATTTCAATGTGTGTGTGGTCTTTTACTTTCCCTGACATAGGCACCAGATAGAAGGGACCAGCGACTTTTTACTGTCTATTCCGAAAGACACAGGCAAAGTCGTGTAATCTAAGTTACCCAAGGTGATTTTGAACCCCAGTCCCTTCGACCGAAAAGTCCGACGCTCTACCGCATGACCACCGCGCCTCATGTAGTGTTACATACGGTTACATGCGGAAACAAAATTAAGTCAAAGACCCAGTGCCCCACCACAAATACGCAATTAATTCTTTTGTATACACCCGTCTCGTCTTTGTTGATAGTCATTGTCATTAATGTTGTTTTCTTTATCTTGTTATTCGCCGTCTTACCGAAGCAGTAGGTCCACTAGACTCACGCGTGACGAGTGTTCTAATGTTGGTTACACCAGGTTCCAATGATATCTGGCCGCGGACTGGCTATGACGGGCGGCACTCTTGACAAACTCGAGTCGATTCCCGGCTACAAGGTGGAGCAGGACAAGGCTCACATCGTCCGCATGGTTACCGAGGTCGGCTGCTGTATCGTCGGTCAGACGAGTCGCCTTGTGCCGGCGGACAAGAAACTCTACGCTATCCGTGACGTCACAGCCACAGTCAACAGTATACCGTTGATTGGAGGTCAGTAACTTTCGTCGCATTGATGGGTGTCACGCATCGTATGGTTATTCTGGGGATTAATCCACAATGTCAGCTATGCAGACAAAATTATATTTTCAATAATAAAATCCCATTTTAAAATTTAAGTATACTGTAAATTCACAAATTACCAGCAACAGCGAGCGAGCCAAAATAAAAGGCAACCATTCCTCAGGTAATATGCGTCAGTTATACTTAGCCAATTGTACGACGTTCTCTGATTCATGGGATCCTGTAGAAATACTCAAACTACAAGCGTCACAACGTGGGGTGTTGAACGACTCCCGCAAAGCAATGCTGTCTAGTTCCGGTGTAGTGTAACTTTAACATGTGGTCATGGGTGATGAATAAAAGACGTTCAACACATCATGTTTTGGCGGCGAGACTAGATTTCATTTGTAAGCAGCCAAGCACTGCCAATGTCAGCGACCATTACTGAACATATGGCGACACAGCATTCTGAAACCACGTCTATTTTAAGATCAACTTTGGATTCGCAAATGTCGAGCAAACTGCGCGAGGAAGTAATGCGACACGTCAAGGAAGCTTCACGGAAAACCGCTAAAAAACATATACGTTGTTACGCAGTCTGGCATCGCCACTCGCGGAACTGACTTACACTTAACTGTGCCAACTGCTAACAACACATTTTGAGCCAACGCCAAACACCACATTGCAACGTTGCAACTTTTATTTGGCGTACGGAAAGAAAGGGCAGTCGACAAATTACTTTGCGGCAGAATTAAGGAATCTAGCTAGAAACTGTGATTTGGGGAAAACTAAAGCTGGTGTGCAACTGACTGCTGAATTAATTCTCGAAGAAAATGTCAGGGACCGGTTAGTCTGTGGTGTGGAAGATACAGAAATCCAACTTCGTTTGTTGGGTGAAGCAGACCTGGAAAGAAAGCACTCCAACTGGCTCTCGCTATGGAGTCTGCTGCTGCCAACACAGCACAACAACAAGCTGCTGCGTACGACAGTACACCGAGTGGTGAGGACATCCACAAAGTGATATTACAAAAACAAGCCACCAGGAAAGTGAAACCGGCACCACCCCCTCAACATTATCAGAAACGCTCATGTTTCCGATATGGAAACACGTCAAGCTCGCCCAATATCTGTTACCACTAAACTGACGAATGTCGAGTGTGCAAGAAATCGGACACATTGAAAGCAATTGTTTTTCGAAATTGAAAGCAGAAAACCGGAAACGTAGAGCGACATGCAACACGTTAAGCTTAAGAGGATCACATCCAGATCCAATCATGATCCACATGCAATTAGATGGGATGAAGATACAAATGGAAGTGGATACAGGTGTCACACTGTCAATAATTAGCGAACAAACGTTTCGCAAACATTGGACAAAATATCAACGCTGTAGCACGAAACGCAAGGGACAAGCTGCTGAAGTACACGGGGGAGCGTGTCAAAACCGGGATCATTGACGTCACAGCCAAAGCTAAAAACAACATAAGTTCCGCTCATGGTCGTCACTAGCAATGGTCCTAAATCACTTGGCAAAAACTGGCTGAGTAAACTCCAACTTGGTTGGGTTATGGTTCATCTGTTTAATACGTCACACTCAACGTAAAAAAAAGAATCCGCAGCTTCAGGATGTACTAGACAAGTACGCCGTCGGTGTGACAGACTCGCACCAAGCTTCAGGATGTACTAGACAAGTACGCCGTCGGTGTGACAGACTCGCACCGAGCAGTCAAGGCAGACTCTGCCAAGATCTACATAGACATTGATCAGGCCCCATGTATTACAAGTCGCGACCGCTACCATATGTGCTCCTTGCTGAGGATATCATAGAGCCTGTCCAGTACTCAGACTGAGCAGCCACTTAAGAACCAGTAATGAAGGCAGACAAAACTGTACGTCTCTGTGGTTACTACACACTCACCGTTAACCAAGTAGCCAAATTGGACAGGTCCCCTATTACACGAATAGAAGACCTGTATGTACAGGTTGGGAACGGTGCTACATATACCAAACTTGACATGTGCCACGCATATGGATAGATCCATCTACATCCAGATAGTCGCAAGTATGGAACCATCAACACGCCGTATGGACTGTTTATATACAAGCGACTACCGTATGTAATGGACTAGCTCTTGGAGAATATACCTAACACGATGGTGTATTTCGATTATGTGTTGGTGACAGGATCAACAGAAGATGAACATTTGCAGACACTTGACCGAGTACTCGAAAGCCTGGTTCAAGTTAGATTCTGCCTGAAAGAACATAACTGTAAATTCTTACACGACGAAGTCGACTACTTGGGTCATCGGATAAACGCAGAAGGCATACACCATTCCGCGGGCGTCTTGTCAGCAGTCTGCGCTGCTCCGGCGCCCACCAACATAACGACGGTGCGATCACACCTTGCGATGGTGAATCATTATGGTCGTTTCTTGCCTAACCTCGCGACAATGCTGGCCCCCATGTATCAGTTGCCGAAGAAGGACGTAAAGTGGCACAGGAGTAAAGACCAGCAACATGCTTTAAACAAGACGAAGGAGATGCTAAGCTCACTACGTGTTGCGACTCATGTTGATTCATCCAAACCGTTGGTACTCCTGTGACGCCTCGCCTTACGGAGTCGGATCCGTCCTGGCTCATGTCACGAAAGATGGCGCAGATAAACCAATACCGAACCAATGCATGTAACTGTGCCAGCAGACACAAAACTGACAATGCAGTATATGGACATATCTCCTGTCACCGCAAGTGGCATTCGTCGTGAAACAGCACGTGACCCTGTTCTCCCAAGTCTTCACCATGACGAGGGATGGTTTTCCACGACACGAGAACTATACACTTCTGACGCCGTACAACGAAAGGAAAGTTGAGCTCAGCATCCGTGATGGTTGTCTCATGTGGGGCACCACGGTGATAATTCTGTCTACTGCACACTCTGGGGTCGTACACATGAAGGTTGTAGTCTGATGTGGTGGCCTGGTATCGATCGCGCCATAGAAAGAACTGCTAAAGCCTGTGACGACCGGTACAGCATAGTTCACCAGTGAAGACCGCACCAAGTCAGCCAACTCACATTTTGCCTGCTTCAGCACCTGTAGCAGAGTTTCGTCGTTCTTCAGGTTTCAGGAAGCAACCTGAACGTTTGGATTTGTAATTGTGCTAAAGTAGTATCAAGACAACCATTGCAGTAGTTTGTTTATAACTGTGATTTTCTTTTATAGGTCATATTTTGACTGTGCATACAGTGATCAGAGACTGTTCCGACCAATTTTAAGTTTTCATTAAAACGGTTTTTTCACTAAAGTTGGGAGGGATGTCGAGTATTGAGATGCTCCCTGATCGTCGGAGATCGAAGTACAATGATGTCTAGTTAAGGTGCAGTGTAACTTTAAACATGTTGTCATGAATTATGAATTTCATTTCACTTAATGTTTTAACAAACATTAAGTAATTTAATAGCTTGTCTGATGCTTTCACACAAAAACTACATAAAAAAAGTTGTACAAACGAAATAGCATGTTGCAGTGGACACTAGGTAGGTTTTATGTTTTTGAATATGAATTTGAAATGAGACTAGAGAAAAAAATCGAATTGCGGACGGAGTTTCTAGCCGACATTTGTAGCATACAACCTTTCTCTGAATGTACAGACCCCAGCAAGTGTGCAACTTATGTTCTTGCTTCTCTCAAGATAAATGACATTTATGCTAAAAATAAGATTGACCTTCAAACATTCTTATTCGCCGTTATTTATTTAATAGCATCCATCGTTTCCAAGAAGGCTGCCGAGTCCTTGTCTGCGTTGATACTCGACGTCAAGTTTGGTCTGGGTGCCCTCTACAAACAACCGGACGAAGCCCGCGAACTGGCGACAAGTTTGGTACGTTCGCTGTCAGCATATACCCCTACTTCAAGATTGTCTGTGTGTTTGTGTATATGCGTGTGTGTGCGTGTGTGTGTGTGTGTGTGGGCGTGTGCGTGTGCGTGTGCGTGTGTATGTGCCTTTTTTGAGAAATTCTTACTGGACTATTAAACAATTTTTAAAAAAGGCGAGCGAAAACATACAACTGAGGAAGTAAAAATGCACTAAGATGGCGTTAGTTGGTAATTGCGTGCACATATACTCGGTTTCTATAGTAATTGATCACATCTTGCATCACGAACAGGCGAGTCTAAGTGAAGGAATGGGAATCCGGACGACAGCTCTGTTGACCAACATGGACAACGTGATAGGGCGCACCGTGGGCAATGCCCTCGAAGTGGCCGAAGCATTGGAGTGTCTTCGCGGGGTCGGACCAAACACCTTGAAGGAGTTGGTAACAGAGCTAGGTACGCACACGCACGCACGCACGTGCACACAGGATCGAATGCACGCACGCACGCGCACGCACGCACACATTTGTCGGAAGTTAAGGGTTGTTGGATTGTCATGTCATAGAAGATGGCGTTGGCTGTTATATGTTAATAACGTCTACAAAGAATAGCGAGTGGGAGACATGTAGACAAGGATGGAATCTATGTATTAATATGCTTTCGAGGCACCCTGGCAGTATCTCCTCCCTCCCAGGTCCAATCGCCTATTTCTGTGTTCCTTCACCTTCGTGCACCGTTGGCCTCTGATCTACAGGTTGGCGATATATTTTTAAAACCCCACCAAGGTAGTTAGTTATATTTATATACTTACGTGTTTGCTGCCAACCAGAGATGCTTTCCCATCTGTCGGGGAATATTGGAAACAGTTGGCGAAATAAATGATGAACGACTCTCCAGAGGGCGCCACTTTGGCTTCTTTACCACAAAATATCGGGTGTAGGCTAATAACAGCAATAACACTTACATATATGTGTGCCTAACTATTTATTTAACAGCGATTACGTATTTGTCACTAGGCGGTCATCTTCTGGTCAACGCTCAACAGGCGGCGGATGTAGAGGAAGGTCGAAAACGAATCGCTGACTCTCTAGACAACGGAGAAGCAATGACGAAGTTCGCCACCATGTTGACTGCCCAGGGCGTCGCCCCTGACACGGTGGCTAAGTTGACAACGTCACAGGAGGAGGCCATCGCTGTACTCCCCAGGGCAAACTTCACTCGACATCTGAACTGCGCGAAGACAGGTAAACGTCCTAAGACTTATTTATTAGTAAAGTAGAAGAGCAACACGAACACGGGTCTAGTGAGTGTTGTATTTAATCAACAACAGTGCCGGAGTAACAGTGGTGCAATTGGCTCAAGTGGTACAGGTGATACAAGTGGTACCAGTTCTACAAGTGGTACAAGTGGTACCGGTGATATCAGTTGTACAAGTGATACAAGTGATACCAGTGGTTCCAGTTGTACAAGTTGTACAAGTGGTACAAGTGATACCAGTTGTATCAGTGGTACCAGCTGTACAAATGGTACAAGTGTTACAAGTGATATCAGTGATACCAATTGTACAAGTGGTAAAAGTGTTACCAGTGATATCAGTGATACCAGTTATACAAATAGTACAAGTGGTATCAGTTGTACAAGTTAACCAATGGTACCAGTCGTACAAGTGATACCAGTTGTACAAGTAGTACAAGTGATACCAATGGTACAATTTGTTCCATTGGTACAAGTGGTATAAGTGGTACCAGTGGTACCAGTTTTACAAGTGGTACACGTGGTACAAGTGATAACCAGTTGTACTAGTTGTATAAGTGATACAATGGGTACATGTTGTTCCAGTGGTACCTGTGGTACAATTGGTACAAGTTGTTCCAGTGGTTCCTGTGGTACAAATTGTACAAGTGATACCAGTGGTCCATTCGTACCAGCAGCCACAAAAAGCCTCCACAAAATCAATCGCAATCCATGAGCTCAGCCGGTTAGAATGTCTCTTCGCTTCCACTGAATCTGGTTCCGTGAAGTGTCACAGTGAACGACGGTGTACAAGACGTTGATCAAGATAAATTCAATACATATCAGCAAAGTCATTGCTGTAAGTCGGTGTCATCTCGTTCGTGTTCACCCTAGAGCACACACACGGAGCTTTTAGTTTCAATGGACAATCCTCATACGTTAAGCTGAATTTGCGGATAAACTATTTTCCCAAGTTGAGCTTCTGAATACACTTATAGCAAGGCAAGTGTAACGTCAGTATTAAATTAAAACGATCATTTGATCAGTGAGTACACAACAGCTTAGGCTTCATTGTTTCACGTTTGAACGGCGTGCGTATTAAGTTACATGCTAATATTTCGGGAATTATGACCCTGATGCAGTGTTTCGTTGATTCTTCGCTTGGGCATATTTACTGCCAATTTCTTCGATTTCAAATACCGTACAGATAACGACGAACGTGTTATAGCACATCTTAATGGCTAATGTAAAGCGATTTAGATTAGAGGAAAACATTGACAACTATGCACATATATTGCCATGGTGTGTATCATAATACCATATTGTTGTCAGCACACATGGGTGTCAATGTCTTCGTTGTCAACACACGTGGGTGTCAATGCCTTCGTTGTCTTCTTATGCTGCTGCGTTTGTAATTCTCCACATTTTACATTAATCATTCATTTTGTCTTGTCTGCAATTAACAATTCACCTTTATATTTACCCCTTGATCGGGATGGACGTATGGGTGCCATTTCGACATATTCAACTTTGTCTGTCTTCTGCTGTGCATAGTAGGGTCGGTAGGCTTTGGTTGGTCCAATCCTGTACAATATCCAGCCAGTTTTTCCTCTATGTATCCCGTATTCACTTGCCCAAAACAGTGCATTGTAATACGTTTTTGAGATGGGTGATGTGGCCAAACCAGGAGAGTTATCGTCGTGTCACCTTTGACAACAACGACTCTTGCTTTCCAGCAAAGTCCACTTGTTGTCTCACGTTTTCATTACCAATTCGCATTGTGCAAATTAACATTTCATAACTGTACAACTGACGTGATCAACCCGTTGTGATACATAGAATCAGATATCCCTTGCAGGTTACGTGACGGCCGTAGATGCGAGCGTGTGCGCCCTCGTGTCTGCCAGACTCGGCGCCGGGCGGATGAAGGCCAGCGACGTCGTCGACCCTGCCGTCGGCCTGCAGCTGTACGTAGACGTCGGCTCGCACGTGCGTCAAGGTCAGCCACATTCGCTTCTCTTAGAATGCAACTTACCATGCCAACAGTGGAATGGCGTGATATGTGCGCGTCATCCACGGCTGTGAACCTCATTCTCCGTGCACGTGCATCTAACAAACAAGTCTGACGCACCCAAGCACAAAACACGCACGCACATGACACTCGTTCTAACGTTCACTAACCTCAGAATCACGGTAAAAGTTGGCGATATTTTAATACATGTAAATAGGGTAACACGAGGCAACACGGCGCCCTGAGGTAAGACGGCCCCCATCACGTACGCAAAATATAAAACTCTGAACGCCCCCAAATCTGGTGCAAAATGATGCAAACACATATCGGATACCTAACCGTAAAGCTCACCAACACGAGATAGACGTAGACTGTTACTATGATGGAACATTACTAAACCAATTTTTATTACCTATGTATTTCAAGGTATAACATATTATATGTTAACTCCTATTAAAATTTAACAACTGTTAAAACGTGCGTGCGTGTTTGTGCGTGGGTGCGTCATACTATTTGCATATACATTTTTTTGTCATTCAATAGTTCATATAAGCAGAAAAAAGGGGAAGGAGTTGTGGAAGATATTGCCCCAGACAGGCGGCCGTCTTGCCCCGCGGATGGGGCAAGATGGTTTCTTGGGTAGTATTTTTCTAAAGCAACTCTGCTTTATTGTCTGTTTGCTGAACCTAGTTTTCCAACGGGTAACACATATATTTGCCTATGTTACGAACATATTACAGACATGTTAACATAGCTCAATGGTTTACAATTTGAACCTTTTCCTTACCGCGCTGCCCCGACAAATTTAATATTTATGCCAAGCCACCGGGCGAGAAATACGATCACCAGATTCTCAATTTTATATGGATTTCGCCCAATAAAGGCGATGCTACAACACTCGTTTCACCTCATAAACGTAGTTTATTCAACTAGTTAAATGTCTACGATATTTATTCGGGGTAACAATCACCCAAAGGTACATATGCATGTTCAATATAGTAATATATTGGACGTTAACAACGATAGTCGATGAACGAAGCCAATATCCACGATCCACTACATTACCTGAGTCTGAGCAGAAGGTGACTTGCCCACCGTCAACAACATATTAGCATGCTGGTTTTCATGACCTGTTCCGTCGAAGACTTTCATAGCATGACGAAGGAATATATTAGGATCCCTTTTCTGTGTAGCCTGTTTGCAATGTAAATCAGTATTTATCTACACAATCACTCACCATAATTATATCGTGTTTTGTTATCTAGGAGACCGCTGGCTTACCGTGCACTACAACAAAGAGCCGCTGCCTGATGATTACGTCACTCGTCTCCAAGGCGCTCTTTCCATCGACACCAAGGAACCGCAACGCACGTCATTAGTCTATGCCACGATCACAGGAAAATGACGTCGTGCAGCAGGTAGCGCGTTGATTAGCTACTAATCTCCGAACAAGTAACTTGGCTAATTGCAACAAATACACGCAAACATCATTAATGATTAGATTGCTATTAGCAGTGTACTGTTTTATTTTATTTTAATACAAATATTTGAACGTCTGATATATTTTATTTAGATAAAGTATGGATGCTCAATAGCTGATTTACTAAGGGCTATGCATACTTCGCTTTTATTAAATTTTATGCTATACTAGTATTTTCACCTGTTTATACCGGACACCTGTTTATAGCGGACACCGTTCAAAGTTCCGTGTGACTTGCTATTAGTTTGCAAATGGACAACAGACAAGTGAAGGTGGTCAACCGATGATACGTACATACATTTTGTATTTTTTACATCATCTGCATAATGTATTCAAGAAGTAAAATAAGTATACTCCATATAAGTGATTGTGAGTACATTTATTGTCGAACTACAACGATTATATAATCACACATGATTATCGACAGACTGCACGCGCTACAACCGCATGTCTCTCCCTGCCAGAGCGATCATGATACTGGTATGGTTGGCGCGTGTTATAGGCGCTGACCCTAGCGTCGTTTTCATACTCATTGTCAAACTACCAATGGACCTCCCATTGACATTTGAGCCAGCAAACGACTTACTTCAGAGAGCCCAAGAGGCCACACGAGCAGAATAACGGACACTTATTATAATACATTGTTTCTTACGAGAGATCAGTATGCTGTTGCCTTAACTGTTTCAGAACAATTGCACGCATTTCGTCCCATATTTAAATAAACCGCTACGCTATAATTAATGAAAGATTTGACAAATAATAATTGCTCTCCAGTGTATAAAGCGTTGTCCGTGGTAGAAATTTGAACGACTAGATGTGCTGTCACCTGGTGTCCTATTGGAAAATTGGACACACTTTTTCATGTTTGGATCCGCCCAAGATTTCATGTCTCAACTTTATCGACACAACTTGCAGGTCTGTTCGTTCAATTCTTGGTAGTCATAAACGAAGCTTACATCCGCATTGTAATTACACCTCAATTGACGAAAATATCTACCTTCGTCGGACGTAAGTAAATGTCTGCTGATTCGCTGCATACACGAAACCAACAACTACACTGACGAGGCGGTTATGTCTGTTTGCGATATGTATATATATATATATATATATATATATATATATATATATATATATATATATATATATATATATATATATATATATATATATATATATATATATATATATATATATATATATATATATATATATATATATATGTAGATAGATATATAGCTTGGGTTGTAGAAACCTTCATAATAAATTAAAACATACTGTTAAGACAGCTTACTATGCTAATCTGTTTAACACATTTAAGAACGATTCTAAGAAGGCGTGGCAGTTGCTTAGGGCTATGATAGGGAAGCACTACAACAAGCAATGTATTCCTACATGTTTGAGATATAACAACGACATAACTAATGATCCTGGTGAAATTTCGAATACATTTTTAACTTCCTAAATATAATAATGTAATCCTTGCACCAAAAAAAACAGTTCACCAAATATCTACAGAACAGTCCTGCAAAAATGTAAAGAGATTTGTTTAATCCCACTGATGCAAACGAAATTAGGCAAATTATACGGCTCTTCAACATAAAAAAGTTCTGGCCATGATAACCTCAGTCCCCATTTTTTAAATGACCATACACATTTTTTAACTAACAGTCTCCATACACACACGCGAGATGTGTCCAAAGGACATTATTTGCCAGTAAAATATACGAACAGGTTTAATTGTACTTTGTGCAAACGATCAGGATGTAATAAAAACAATTAAAATACTGTGTATGTTTTCTTCTGATTATGTAACTTAATCAATATTGTATGAAATTGTATGAATGACGGCAAGACACAGTATCTTCCAACTGCACCCAAGTCTGCGGCTGCACTCGTTGACGGCAATGCGATTCGTGTTGGTGTTTCTAAAATTACAGTCTTGCGATGTGTTCGAAATTTCGATGGCTTCGTTGACAGGCACCTAGATTTGAAAAGCAAGTGGCTCAAACCGTCAGTGCTCATTCTAGCCCCAATGCATCAATCAACTCAGCCGTTTTTTTTTTACCAAAACCGACAAAGGAACGCGTAGTCAATGCAATCACCATATTGCGGCTTGACTATGCACTCTTATACGACACGTCTGTAGTTAACATCGCGCGAATGCACAATTCGGTTTCCACATTGATTATGCGTCGTCCACGTAGCGACAGAGCCAGGCCCCTGTTACAAGAACTTTCTCTCTTTCTCCAGCTCTCTCTCTCTCTCACTCTCTTCCTCTCCCTCCCTCCATCCCTCCCTCACTTTTTCTTTCACTCACTCTTTCACTCATTCACTCACTCACTCATTCCCTCACTCACTCACTCTCGTTCTTTCTCTCTTTCTCCTCCCCCTCATTCTCCCTCCCTCTCTCTATTTCTCTATCCATCCCTCTCTCTCTCTCTCTCTCTCTCTCTCTCTCTCTCTCTCTCAGACAGACATACAGATAGACAGACTCTCTCTCTCTTTCTTTCACACATGCACACGCACGCACATGTACACACGGGGCGCACGCACGTCCGCACGCTTCTACATTAATCACCAACCAAATACACATATACAATTATACCTTCAACTGCTTCACAACAGCACCAACCCTAGTTAGGAAGTGGCGGTGTGGGTAGTACGGCGGCCGACTATTGAAACCTGCATGTGCCTGTGTAGCGCGCATCTCAATCGCGCACACTCCAAACACGAACTCACATAGACCGTGTACCATCCGCCTCAGCAGCGTTCAGAGGATCCCCGTCTCCATGGAAGTCAAGCAACAATAAAAGTGACTCATTGTGCTGTTTTTGCAGTTGTACGTGTACGATAACAAGTCATGAATTTCAGTTTAACTTCTATTTGGCATAACCCCTTACACTATATAGTAGACACGACTCAAGTTTCATCCACGAAACATAAAAAAGTGGCTGCGTGAGATGATATTATGTGGGCGACCCAAAAAAGTTTGATCTGGTTACAAAGTTCACATCTCGTTAATTTAGCCTTCTTAACTATGGATTTTTTGGACAGTATGTCTGCTGGTTGAATTCCCAACAACTACTGTCGATGGTGACTGCAAATGTGTGCTGTGTTTTCGTAAAACGCACCTGTGACAATTTGCCACTGTATACAACTATCTGCGGTTTCCCCACTGTACAATTACAAACATCCTGACTCAAATATAGGCACTTCACTACTGTCGTCGTCAGTATGTCAACCAAGAGGCCTATATGTATATATATATATACAAACGAGCGGTTTATACCCAAAGTGCAACTACGAAAAAAATATCGCGTTCCGAAAGAGTCACATGTTTGGTTGGTGCGACTGGGCCTGTTTACGTGTCTTACCGCACATTTCATTTTCGACCGCGCATAAACCGAGACACGTCTGCCCGTTTAACGTCGTTCGACATTCGTCTCTAGTAGCGTTGAGAGAAGTCCCGTTTCCGCAGAAATCAAGCAACTTCAAAACATGACTCAATCTTCTGTGGCACTTAGTATTCCTGAACTGATACAAAAAAAGCGAGATGGGGAGAGGCTGTCCGCCGAAACGATCCGTCTGTTCGTGTCTGGGGCAGTGAGCGGCGATATGCAGGACTGTCAGATCGGTGAGTCAGCGTCGAAACATTTATCTTTCAGTTTCTGTTTGCCCCTTTCCCGAAGTCGACGCGGAGCAACTACGAAGTGTCGGGATGCCGTGTTAGGGGAGGGTGTGGGTCGGTGAACCCCCCTCATACAGGGGGTCCGGTAAACCCGTGATTTGTTTACATTTGAACGCTTAAAGATAACGTCTAGAATCTTACTGTAAAAAGTTATGTAAACGTTGGTAATATCATGCTGATTTATTAGTACACATATGTTATACAATATAACAAACACAATTAAACTATATTGAAGACTTGTTGCGAGTAGAAGCCAAGTATCATTGGTAATGGTCCATTCAAATATTAAAAATAATAAAACAAAACATTACATGTATATCAACATTCCCAAGTTAGATTGATTAGGAAAACATTCGTCATATGAATACAAAAAGCTAATTATATATTTGCATAAGGCAATAGTTAGAGAATAATAGGAGACAAAATGTAAACTTTTACAATATTGCATGCTACGAAGGTGTAATGAGGGTAGAAGAACCGGAAAGCACGAAGTAGCATTAAGAACAATGTAGATTCGATATATGGACGTATTTCGTTCTCACTGAAGACGACAAGTGAATGGAACAAAGTATCTACTGATTGTCTAAATGCTAATCGAGTGGATATGTTTAAAACGTAATTGACAGAAACGTGACACGGGCTGGTCACATATAAACGACAAGTTGTTGTACTTTCACTTGCCACCAGAACTTGCTTCTTTTTGAATAACAATCTCGTTTATGTTGCTAAACCTTGAACTTCAGGAAAAGTAACACGACCGTTTGATAACCCGCACAGAATGTTGACGTAAACACGGGTCAACAGATGTGTTTGATTGACAAGGTTGTTGTTATCGGCATTAGGGAGAGCGAGGGCGTGAACAGGAGGAGCGGGAAGAACTAGCTACGTCATAACGCTGCTGGGATGTTTGAGAATTTAAAAGTGACCATATGCTACTCTTTTATTTTATTTCATGCAATTATTCATTAGGGTGGTTTGTGACGTCACAAACGCTCTAATACAAGACTCTAAACACAGACGTCATTGTTATGTTTGTGCAGCTATTGTAGCTATATCAAGACGCCGTGAAGCTGCTGATTGTAATGGACAATTGCGTGTTATTAGAAAGTACACGACACGACACGACAAACGATAGAGTAATCGGGTGAAATTGAATGGTTCAGCGGTAGAATGTTCGCCTTTTTGATTCCCGTCTAATGTATCTTTTGAGTTGTAATTGTAAAGTCACACTTAGACATTCATTATCTTAGGTACATTCCGTGGTTGGACATACCAGTCTCTGAAAAAAGTTGTAGCCATTGTAGAGAAAGCTGCTACGGTGGAGTAAGAAGCTCACCCACGGGGCAAGAATCCCACCCACGGGGCAAGAATCCCACCCACGGGGCAGGAAGCCCACCCACGGGGCAAGAAGCCCCCCCTGGACGTTTGCCATATTATAATTTCTTTATTTAAATATCTGTTCATATGTTGCCGACAACAGTTGCATTCATATTAGCACTATAATAGCATTTCCCTATTTTATGCATTTATTTCTTTTGTCTCAGTTTTCCGTGGCTATCGCACATAGTCCCACTTTGGTAAGGACAATTTTGGTAATTATGAAGCTCACATTTTAATGTGAATAGCTTACCCCGTGTTTTGTGTTCTGCTGCAACCATAATCATACGGATATGATGATATGATGATATGCGGCTCCGTCTGGCTATCTCGAAATTCTTATTTTAGAGCCATATGGCTAGATGAAGGTGGTAGCAAATTCTCGTATAGGGGCGTCTTACCCCACCTTACCCTGTAGACTTATTGCCACATGAAAACCACAGGGGTACCAAATATTTTTTTTATTTGCCTTGGTATGTACCCTAGTAATTACCAAGCCAAAAAGAATGTCGAATGTTCCTGCAACACGTATTTGTAATATTAAGCAAGGGTGTGTGTGTGTGCGTGCGTGCGTGCGTGCGTTTGTTTTTGCGTGTGGGGGGTGGCGTGCGTGCGTGCATGTGTGCATGAAATAGTGTATTTGCTACGTGAATCGTATCTGGTTCTCCAGGGGCGATGCTGATGGCGATCTTCCTGCGTGGCCTCGACCTCACTGAGACCGTTACATTCACTCGCCTTATGACACAGTCAGGAGACGTGTTGACGTGGCCTGAACAGTGGCGTCACATAGTGGTCGACAAACACAGCACGGGTGGTGTTGGAGACAAAGTCAGCCTGCCCCTGGTGCCGGCTTTGGCGGCGTGCGGAATGAAGGTACGTCTTAGGATGATGACCTAACGCAGGCCACTGCCTGTGTGGGTGAACTTTGTGTAAGTAACAAACTGTTACCTCACACAGCGTTGGATAAATAACGATAGCAAGCCTATGACCTGTGACCTATGACCTGTGACCTGGTTCGCTCCCATCCTTTCAGTCTACGATCTCACGAAGACAAAAGGGGCCAAACGTAGTTACCCATTAGTTTACCAAGCTTGACTTATGACTTATGACATTTTACTCAAAACACCCCTGTCTTGAGCTAACATAGGAGTGGTTTATTTTCAGAGTTCTCCTTCTCTAGAAGAACTGTCTCTTCCTAAAGACACAGGCAAAGTCGTGTAAACAAAGTTACCCATGCTTCGAAACAAACGGCGGAGATGGTATTGAACCCCGGTCCCTTCGACCGAAAAGTCTGGTGCAAAATGTTACATACGGTTACATACTAAAACAAAATTAAGTCAAAAACCCAATGCCCCACCACAAATACGCAATTCATTCTTTTGAATACACCCTTCTCGTCTTTGTTGATAGTCATTGTTATTAACGTTGTTTTCTTTATCTTGTTATTCGCCGTCTTACCGAAGGAGTAGGTCCACTAGACTCACACGTGAACAGTGTTCTAATGTTGGTTACACCAGGTTCCGATGATATCTGGCCGCGGACTGGCTACGACGGGCGGCACTCTTGACAAACTCGAGTCGATTCCCGGCTACAAGGTGGAGCAGGACAAAGCTCACATCATCCGCATGGTCAGCGAGGTCGGCTGCTGTATCGTCGGTCAGACGAGTCGCCTTGTGCCAGCGGACAAGAAACTCTACGCTATCCGTGACGTCACTGCCACAGTCAACAGTATACCGTTGATTGGAGGTCAGTAACTTTCATCGCATGGATGGGTATCACGCATCGTATGGTTATCCTGGGGATTAATCCACAATTTCAACTATGCAGACAAAATTATATTTTCAATAATAAAATCCCATTTCAAAATCCAAGTATACTGTAAATTCACAAATTACCTGCAATAGCGAACGCGCCAAAATAAAAGGCAACCATTCCTCAGGTAATATGTGTCAGTTATGATTAGCCAATTGTGACAAGCGTCCCAACGTGGCGTGTTGAACGACTCCCGCAAAGCAATGCTTTCTAGTTCCGGTGTAGCGTAATAAAAGACGTTCAACGCATCACGTTTTGCCGACGAGACTCGATTTCATTTGTAAACAGCCAGGAACTGCCAATGTCAGCGATCATTACTGAACGACACAGCATTCTGAAGCCACGTCTCTTTTAAGATCAACTTTTGATTCGCAAATGTCGAGTTAGCTGCGCGAGGAAATAATTCGACACGTCGAAGAAGCATCACGGAAAACCTCAACAGAGCAAGTACCTGCCATACGTAAACAACATGTCGCTGCACGGAACTTTGAGTTTACTTGGAAAGACTGGTCCTCCTACCAAGACAGGCTGGGGTTCTATTTGGAAGTGAATGACATTGGCATTGACGTCGCGAATAAACGCAGGGCTATTTTGCTATCAATTGTGGGAACTGAAACATACACGCTATTACGCAGTCTGTCACCGCCACTCGCACTCGCGGGACTGCCTTACGCTTAAATTACGCTAAACTTAAAATTTTGAGCCAAAGCCAAACACCACATTGCAACGTTGCAACTTTTATTCGGCGTACGGAAAGAACGGGCAGTCGATAAATGACTTTGTGGCAGAATTAAGGAATCTAGCTAGAAACTGTGATTTGGGAAAAACTGAAGCTGGTGTGCAACTGACTGCTCAATTAATTCTCGAAGAAAATGTCAGGGACCGGTTAGTCTGTGGTGTGGCAGATACAGCAATCCAACTTCGTTTGTTGGGTGAAGCAGATCTGGACTTTAAGAAAGCACTCCAACTGGCTCTCGCTATGGAGTCTGCTGTTGCCAACACAACACAACAACAAGCTGCTGCGTACGACAATATACCGAGTGGTGAGGACATCCACAAAGTGATATTACGAAAACAAGCCATCAGGAAAGTGAAACCGGCACCACCCCCTCAACATTATCAGAAACGCTCATGTTTCCGATGTGGAAACACGTCAAACTCGCCGAATGACTTTTACAACAAAAATGCCGAATGTCGAGTGTGCAAGAAATCGGACACATTGAAAGCAGAAAACGGGAAACGTAGAGTGACATGCAACACGATCAGCTTAAGAGGAGCACGTCCAGATCCAATCATGATCCACATACAATTAGATGGGATGAAGATACCAATGGAAGTGGATGCAGGTGCCACAATGTCAATAATTAGCGAACAAACGTTTCGCAAACATTGGACAAAATATCAACGCTGTAGCACGAAACGCAAGGGACAAGCTGCTGAAGTACACGGGGGAGCGTGTCAAAACCGGGATCATTGACGTCACAGGCAAAGCTAAAAACAACATAAGTTCCGCTCATGGTCGTCACTGGCAATGGTCCTAACTTACTTGGCAAAAACTGGCTGAGTAAACTCCAACTTGATTGGGTTGTGGTTAATCAGTTAAATACGTCACACTCAATGTAAACAAAAATCCGCAGCTTCAGGATGTAATAGACAAGTACGCCGTCGGTGTGACAGACTCGCACCAAGCAGTCAAGGCAGACTCTGCCAAGATCTACATAGACATTGATCAGGCCCCATGTATTACAAGTCGCGACCGCTACCATATGTAATCGATCGGCTCCTTGCTGAGGATATCATAGAGCCTGTCCAATACTCAGACTGAGCAGCCACTTAAGAACCAGTAATGAAGGCAGACAAGACTGTACGTCTCTGTGGTTACTACACACTCACCGTTAACCAAGTAGCCAAATTAGACAGGTCCCCTATTACACGAATAGAAGACCTGTATGTACATTTTGGGAACGGTGCTACATATACCAAACTTGACATGTGCCACGCATATGGATAGATCCATCTACATCCAGATAGTCGCAAGTATGGAACCATCAACACGCCGTGGGGACTGTTTATATACAAGCGACTACCGTATGTAATGGACTCGCTCTTGGAGGATATACCTAACACGATGGTGTATTTCGATTATGTGTTGGTGACAGGATCAACAGAAGATGAACATTTTCAGACACTTGACCAAGTACTCGAAGGCCTGGTTCAAGCTAGATTCCGCCTGAAAGAACATAACTGTAAATTCTTACACGACGAAGTCGACTACTTGGGTCATCGGATAAACGCTGAAAGCATACACCCTTCCGGGGGCGCCTTGTCAGCAGTCTGCGCTGCTCCGGCGCCCACCAACGTAACGACGTTGCGATCACACCTTGCGATGGTGAATCATTATGGTCGTTTCTTGCCTAACCTCGCGACAATGCTGGCCCCCATGTATCAGTTGCCGAAGAAGGACGTAAAGTGGCACAGGAGTAAAGACCAGCAACATACTTTAAACAAGACGAAGGAGATGCTAAGCTCACCACGTGTTGCGACTCATGTTGATTCATCCAAACCGTTGGTACTCCTGTGACGCCTCGCCTTACGGAGTCGGATCCGTCCTGGCTCATGTCACGAAAGATTGTGCAGAGAAACCAATACCGAACCAAAGCATGTAACTGTGCCAGTAGACACAATACTGACAATGCAGTATATGGACATATCCCCTGTCACCGTAAGTGGCACTCGTCGTGAAACAGCATGTGACCCTGTTCTCACAAGTCTTCACCATGACGAAGGATGGTTTTCCACGACACGAAAACAACGCACTTCTGAAGCCGTACACCGAAAGGAAATTTGAGCACAGCATACTTGATGGTTGTCTCATGTGGGGCAACAGGATGATAATTCCATGTGTCTACCATCAAGCTCTGTTAGACGAACTACACAATGCATACTCTGGGATCGTACGCATGAAGGGTGTAGTCTGTTGTGCTGGCCTGGTATCAATCGCGCAATAGAAAGAACGGCTAAAGCATGTGGCGCATACGTGCGCAGTCGCCCAAGACCTACGTAAGGTCCACTGCAACCCTGGTCATATCCGGATTGTCCTTGGTGTCTACTGCATATATTCTATGCAAGTCCGTTTATAGGCAGGATTCATGGCGGTGATTGACGCTCATTCGAAGTGGATTGACGCCCACATTACATCAGGCTCCACATCAGCTATAACCATCAGTAAACGGCGACAGTCGTGCAGCCCTCGTGACATCCCCGATGTCATAGTCAGCGATAATTGCACTAGGTCCGTCAGCGTAGATTTTTAATATTTCTGCCCACACAATTGCATCAAGCATATTACGAGTGCTCCACATCACCCTGCATCCGACGGCCTCACCGAACGAACAGTTAGAATCGTCAAATTAGGTGTAAAGCGCATACACGATGGTGACTTTGTAAACCAAATTAGCGCCCTTCCTCTTCAACTACCCAATCACGCCACACTCCACCACGGACATACCCCCTGCTGAACTGTTAATGCATCGACAGCTAAAGTATCGGCTCCATCTGATCAAACCAGACGTAGGTGATATGGTGACAGCACAGTATACCAAGCAGAAGGCGAAGCTTGACTTTCATGCCAAAGTTCGAACATTCCTCACGGGTTATCCAGTTTACGCTTTACGCTACCAGGAAACCACTAAAAGGTGGGTGCCTGGTGCGATCGACCAACAGACAGGACCTGTATCTTATACAGTTCGTCTCGAAGACGTCACATCGATCAGCTTCACGAAAGACTGCCGAGTTTTCAAGTGGTGTCACCTGGGCTGCCTGTGCCGCTGGAGATGACATTGCCGAATGAAGGGGCCGAATCTCCTGATGAGCCACAGGCCTCACAACCGGTACAGCTTAGTTCACCAGTGAAGACCGCACCAAGTCAGCCAACTCACATTTTGCCTGCTTCAGCACCTGTAGCAGAGCTTCGACGTTCGTCACACTTCAGGAAGCAACCTGAACGTTTGGATTTGTAATTGTGTTAAAGTAGTATCAAGACAAACACTACAGTAGTTTGTTTATTACTGTAATTTTCTCTTATAAGTCATAGTTGGGCTACACAGTGAATAGAGATTGTTCCGACCAATTTTAAGTTTTCTTTAAAACGTTTTTTTTACTAAAGTTGGGAGGGATGTCGAGTATTGAGATGCTCCCTGATCGTCAGAGGTCGACGTGTAATGGTGTCTAGTTAAGGTGCAATGTAACTTTGAAACATGTGGTCATGAATGATGAATAAAAGACTTTCCATACACCACAATCCACAACTGATTTAGCCTATCGCAAATCCGGTTGTTTGATTTCCAAATTATGTAGTGTTTGAATAGCTTAAGTAACATATGCGGTCGATTTATCACAAAAATACGTTTTTTTTCAAATCTTCGAAAGAATTGACTTTAGACGTTAGATCTGGTAAGGCTCAAAATTGCGGATATCTAAAATATTACATACACTGTACGGGTCAATATCGATAATGGGCGTGAGCAGCAGCAAAGGTGAAATATTCGTGTTTTCAGCGTTTCCAGTTCACTTAATGTTTGACCAAGCATTAAGTAATTTAATAGCTTGTCTGATGATTTCACCCAACAACTACATACACAAATTGTACAAACTAGCATGTTGCAGTGGATACTAGGTAGGTTTTATGTTTTCGAAAATTAATTTGAAATGAGACAAGCGAAAAAAAATCGAATTGCGGACGGAGTTTCTAGCCGACATTTGTAGCATGCAACCTTTCTCTGAATGTACAGATCCCAGCAAGTGTGCAACTTATGTTCTTGCTGCTCTCAAGATAAGTGACATTTATGCTAAAATTAAGATTCAACTTCAAACGTGCTTATTCACCGTTATTTCGTCAATAGCATCCATCATTTCTAAGAAGGCTGCCGAGTCCTTGTCTGCGTTGGTACTCGACGTAAAGTTTGGTCGGGGTGCCCTCTACAAACAACCGGAAGAAGCTCGCGAACTGGCAAAAAGTTTGGTATGTTTGCTGTTATCAGCACTATGCCCCACTTCAAGATTGTTTGTGTGTTTGTATTTGTGTGCGTGTGTGTGTGCGTGCGTGCGTGAGTCCGTGCGTGCGTGGGTGTATGTGCGCTAGTGTATGTTTTCAATACTAGCACACAAAAGGGGGAAAAAGAGGATCAAAATTCAAATTCATCACTCCA
>BSQZ01000021.1:9975015-9997515 GCA_033239005.1 Lamellibrachia satsuma | reverse complement strand
ATTACCAATTCGCACAGGTGCAAATTAACAGTTCATAACTATTCAACTTACGTGATCCACCCGTTGTCATACATATAATGAGATATCCCTTGCAGGCTACGTGACGGCCATAGATGCGAGCGTGTGCGCCCTCGTGTCTGCCAGACTCGGCGCCGGGCGGATGAAGGCCAGCGACGTCGTCGATCCTGCCGTCGGCTTGCAGCTGTACGTAGACGTCGGCTCGCACGTGCGTCAAGGTCAGCCACATTCGCTTCTCTTAGAATGCAACTTACCATGTCAACAGTGGGATGGTTTGTTGTGTGCGCGTCATCCACGGCTGTGAACCTCATTCTGAGTGCACGTGCATCTAACTAACAAGTATGACGTACGCACGCACAAGCACGCAGTCACGTGGCTCTCGTATTAACGTTCACTAACCTCAGAATCACGGTAAAATTTGTCGACATTTCAATACATGTAAATAGGGTAACACGAGGCAACACGGCCCCCTGAAATAAGACGGCCCCCATCACGTATGTCAAATATAAATCTCTGAACGCCCCCAAATCTGATGCAAAATGATGCAAACATATATCGGATACCTACCCGTAAAGCTCACCAACACGAGACAGACGTAGACTGTTACTATGATGGATTATTACTAAACCAATTTTTATTACGTATGTATTTCAATGTATAATATATTATATGTTAAATCCTATTAAAATTTAACAACTATACTATCATACTATTTTATGTACACCTTTTTTCATTCAATGGTTCATATAAGCGGAAAAAAGTGGAGGGAGTTGTGGACCGTATTTCTCCAGACAGGCGGCCGTCTTGCCCCACGGATGGGGAAAGATGGTCTTTTGGGTACTATTTTTCAAATGCAACTCTGCTAGATTGTCTGTTTGCTGAAACTAGTTTTCCAAAGGGTAACAAACTTTTGCCTATACTAACATATTACAGACATGCTAACATAGTTCAATGGTTTACACTTTGAATGTTTTCCTATTGTCCTGCCCCGACACAGTTAATATTTATGCCAAGCCACCGATCACCAGATTCTCAATTTTATATGGATTTCGCCCAACGAAGGAGATGCTACAACACTCGTTTGACCTCGTAAATATGGTTTATTACATTTTTTAATGTCTACGATATTTATTCAGGGTAACAATAATTCTCACCCAAAGGTGAGCGTGTTCCATATAGTAATGTATTGCATGTCAACAATGAGTGTGGATGAACGAGGCCAATATTCAAGATCCACTGCATTACCTGAATTTGAGCAGAAGATGATTTGCCCACCGTCAACAACATATTACCATTCTGGTTTTCATGACCTGTTCCGTCGAAGACTTTCATAGAATGACGAAGGAATATATTATTATGATCCTGTTTCTGTGTCTCATGTTTGCAATGCAAATCCGTATTTATCTACACAATCACTCATCAGATATCGTGTTTTGTTCTTTAGGAGACCGCTGGCTTACCGTGCACTACAACAACGAGCCGCTGCCCGATGATTACGTCACTCGTCTCCAAGGCGCTCTCTCGATCGACAACAAGGAACCGCAACATACGTCATTAGTCTATGCCGCGATCACAGGAAAATGACGTAGTGCAGCAGGTGACGCGTTGATCTCTCACTAATCTCCGAACAAGTGACTTGACTAATTGCGACAGATACACGCACACAACATTAATTATTAGATTACTATTAGCGGGACACTGTTTTTATTTTATTTTAATACAAATATGTTGGACGCCTGATATATTTTATTTAGATATGGGCGCTCAATAGTTGATTTACTACGGGTATACATACTTCGCTTTAAGAAATTTTATGCTGCAATATTATTTGATGACACAGGTAAAACCTGCTTTACCGGACACCTGTTTTTAGCGGACACCTGTTTATAGCGGACACCGTTCAAAGTTCCGTGTGACTTGGTATTAGTTTGCAAATATGACGAATATGGACAACAGACAAGTCAAGCTGGTCAACCGATGATACGTACATACATATTGTATTTTGTGACATCATTTGCATAATGTATTCATAAAGTAAAATAAATGTGCTTCAATTAAGTGATTGTGAGCTACAACGATTATTGTTGTAAACCAAATGCCATAATGTGAGAGTAATGTTGCGGTGTTGAAAACAGAATGTGTTTGCATGCACTTGTGGATGTATATATGTATGTATGTATATACTTATGTACGTCAACAAAAAGAATATAGCAACTGATAAAGACTGACCGCTATTGGATATAATAAAAAAATTATATATATATATATATATATATATTTATATATATATATATATATATATATATTATTATTCAATATAATTATTTGATGTTACTTGAAGAGTTGACGCCTATATATATATATATATATATATATATATATATATATATATATATATTGTTATTCAATATAATTATCTGATGTTATTTGTAGAGTTGACGCCTATATATATATATATATATATATATATATATATATATATATATATATATATATATATATATATATATATATATATATATATATATATATATATATATATTGTTATTCAATATAATTAGTTTATGTTACTTGTTGAGCTGACGCCTAGCGTATTGGCAGACAACTAAAGTAACTCCTAGCGGATGGTAGAGTACTAACATCGCTATGGAGAAATCCCGCGTGACAGTATATATCCAATAGCGGTCAGTCTTTATCAGTTGCTATATTCATTTTGTTGAATTACGTAAGTATATACATATATGCATATATACATACACAAGTGCTTACATACACATTTTGTTTTGTATGGTGTTTTTAAACACCTCAAAACCCGAAAACGGCAAAAAAAACTGTTGGGGTCCCGTGCAATTTTTTGTCTGATATAGTAACAGGTAAGTCACCTTTCCAAAATTGGCAAAATACTGTTCTCTGATCACATTGATATATATATATATATATATATATATATATATATATATATATATATATATATATATATATATATATATATATATATATATATATATATATATATATGCAAATCAGACGTTGATGCCCAGAGAGCACATACGAAAAAAATCTCGCTTTCCGAATGAGTCACGTGTTCGGTTGGCGTGATTGGGCCAGCTTGCGTGTCTTACAGCACATTTCATATGTCACACTCGACTGCACTCAAACCGAGACACGTCTGCCCGTTTAACATTGTTCGACATTCGTCTTAGTATCGTTCAGAGGATCCCCGTCTCCGTGGAAGTCAAGCAACTACCAAAAATGACTGAATGTTCCGTGGCACTTAGTATTCCAGAACTGATACAAAAGAAGCGAGATGGGGAGAGGCTGTCCGCCGAAACGATCCGTCTGTTCGTGTCTGGGGCAGTGAGCGGCGATATGCAGGACTGTCAGATCGGTAAGTGATTCATCGTTCGCTGGGGTCGGTACCATGCGTGACTAGTCACCAACGACGGTGCTTTAATACCTACAGCAGGAGTTTTGTGGATATGAAACAATCCTACCAATGGCTGCCATTATCTTGGTGCATTTTCCCAGCCGTGTGGCTGCCTTTTCAAAAGAATCGAAGTCATTTCCCCTTTGGCCTTACCGCTAGCACAGTGAACATTGACATTTCCCCTTTGGCCTTACCGCGATCACAGTGAACACTGACATTTCCCCTTTGGCCTTTCCGCCATCACAGTGAACATTGACATTTCCCCTTTGGCCTTACCGCGAGCACAGTGAACATTGACATTTCATTCAAAACCAGTTATTTGCGATAGTGCATTTCAGTCAAAACAAGACAATTCCAAATAACCAACCAGGGTGGTAGCATGGGTCATGTGACCACCTGTCATCTGCCACTTTTTTTTACTGAAGTTCAGGGACCTGGTAATATCATCGAAAGATGAAAACTGACCCAAATCAAAGCTTAGCAACATTGCACTAAAAACGAGATAAAACATGGATGGATCAATAAAAATATATACAACAAAAGAAAGAAAAAATAATAAATAAATAAGTAAAAAGTTATTTATTGATCTATCTGGTGGTCATGGTAACAAGGAATAAACGCTACGCCCTACATGATACATCGTCTGACTAGGCGTGCCATTCACCCACACTTTATGGGCTCGGGCTCTGTAGGTTGTTAATTCGCAGGTCACCATCTCCCAACCAGGCATTAACCTACTCTCAACACCATGACCACTAGAAGTTGAAATGAAAACAATCACATTTGATCCTATTAAGACCGAAAAGATTTAAAACATCTTATCCAAAAGAAAAAATTCACACTATTATATATGCTATTTGTGATCGTGGATGGTGTATGTATTGCCAATGACGAGATTTAGATAGTTTATACTCGTAGTGTTTGATGACCCCGTTTATACTGTTGGTCTCCCCCCTCCCCCGTTGCCTTGACGCCTGCAGCATGAAACCGGGAACAGATCGTTATTTGTTTTTCCATACACCTGACAGTAACGTACACCTGACAGTAACATACACCTGACAGTAACATACACCTGACAGTAACGTACACATGACAGTAACATACACCTGACAGTAACATACACCTGATAGTAGCGTACACCTGACATTAACATCCACCTGACAGTAACATACACCTGACAGTAACATACACCAGACAGTAACGTACACCTGACAGTAACAGACGCTTGTAGTGTTTCTGTGGCTAACAGCGATCAAGACGCCGTGAAGCTGCGGTTGGTTCAGCGACCTGTCGCTCTGGATACACTGTTCGCTATTTTTTTTTATCGTAGATGCACCCTGTTTTGAACTTCTTATATATACTCGCGTGCTGCAGTAAGACGACACTACCTTAGTGTTCTAAAGATTTAATCTTGCTGTCAAACGCTGACGATTTGACACGAATCAGCCCCGACGAATCGAATCAACAAGTCTGGGGAAGCACTGCCTTTTCCGTATGTGTTGGCATGAACCGAGGGTTTGGAATGAAAAACATTTATGTGGCTACAAAGTTTGAGTGTCCCACGCTAGAACTACGGAATTTAGTTTACCTTTATAAAACACCCCACCCCATTTGCGTCTCTGTTTCGCGACCTGCCCACAGCTGTGAGGCGACTACCGCCGTTAGCGACAACGAGTGGAATTTTCCAGTGGATACCTTCACTCAAAGAGCAGGTATAAAAATAAGCATCGATAGTGTATGCAGCTGATACGTCGATATGGCATTATCTAGATGGCAGCGTCATGCTTCACGTTTATCAGTGAGTTTTCTTTAAAGCTGCTTCATCTACGGTTCAGGCCATCGCGAATCCGGAACTTTTATGCCAAATGTGTAGTATGTGAATAGTTTAAGTAATATCCGCAGTCGGTTTAACAAAAAGGCGCGTCCTTTTGTTTGAATCGTTTAAAGTATATACATTGGGCGTTAGATCGGGTAACATGCCATACTCGAAAGCTGGGCCGACTTTTAGTCTTCAACCCACGAACTAGTCGCTCACGTGTTTTTTTGCCAGATCGTGGAAAGTGGGACAATATAAATAAAGGAACACGTGTGACTGTGCGTGATCCATTCATGACAATAGAGGGTTCTTGGAAAACATCACGCATACTACCTTACTTTGTGCAATAACCATATTGTGAGTCAAACAAATCGAACAAAAACATCGCGACCGACTAATTATAGACTGCAACAATGCCTCACACATGTCTTGTAAATAGGTGTACGAACAGGTCCGATAATGCAGGGATAAATTTTTTTTTTCATTCCAGTGATCGTATGTCACCAAGAAGAACAAGCGAAATATATGACAAACGCTTGAAGCAGTTAGTATACTGGCCTGAACGCGAAAAACTCCGCAAAACAATGCCACTTCAGTTCAGCCAAAGGTTGCTATTATAATCGAGTGTTTTGAAATATTCATTGGACATCCTTCCCACCTCATGGCCCGTGCTCAAACTTGGTCACAATACAAGCAACATAATACAGTTAAGTATTGGCATAGCTACACAGGGGAGTGTATATTTCTTATCCAAGGGCTCGGGTGCTACAACAAGTGATAAACATGTCACCAACAATGAGTTAAGATGTTCATCAGACTGGATGGTTCAAATGAGAAATATTTTTACTTATTTCACAGTCAGTTTACCTTTTTCTTCTCGTGACGTTTCGATTGCTATCAGCAATCTTCTTCAGACGACTACCGCTAGATGGCGACACGGCAGTCATTCTACGCAGACGTCACTCTTGCATGTACCCCCGCGGCTGCGCCCTGGGTGGCCTTTCAAGAGATCACCATCTAGCGACAGTAGCCAAATGTGTAGACAGAGAGTCGGACTGGAGAACAAGAGGCATCAAAGAAGTGATATGGATAAGGAAAACCACAGACAGCATGAATCGAGATGAGGGCCGGTACCGACTCTCACACATCTACGATGATCTCCAGAAGGGCCACCCAGGGCGCGGCCGCGGGGGTACATACAAGGGGAACTCCTGAAGAAGTAGAAACGTCACATCTCGGAGACCTCGCGTATGCCAGGAGTTGGTGAAGATGATGCTGCAGAAACTGAAGTACTTGCTGCTGGCGTCATGTTTAATTACGAAAGTATAGGTAGCAGTGACAAGAGTGGACATTTGAGTAGAAAGTTCGGACACTGAATCGACAAGTGTTTGATGAGATATTTTAATGCCGCATAGTTTGCTTTTACACGTTGTGGTTTCACGTGACAATGTAGACATGTCGAAGTGATGAATATTAATGCTCGGCAATTTGTCGAAATCACGGGCCACATAAATCGGTATTGTGTCCGGGTCAACTTCTTTCAAGACTTTCCAAATGTAGTCAACGTTGTGTTTGACATTGTCGGTCCCTTGTCTCTTGATGCGACGATGCTTCAAATTGACATCGATGTATAGCGCCTTTGTCACTTATGATGTCGTCATCGTTAAAGTTAATCTGAGGTTTGAACAGTTCCCCCTGTTTATATCAGTTGTGGTGTAATTGATATTTCATAAAATTTACTGTAAACTTTGAGTCTTCAACATCCTAATAACCAACATGTATTCTCCATGGGGACATTTTTAATTACTGCAAAGGGTAAACCTTGCAACCACATGTAACAGCACTGCACAGGTGACAAGTGATCTGTTTAATTTGGGAAACCTGTGGGCGAACATTAGGCTTGGATACACAAGAGGCTGCATTTAAGTGGGGCAGGCTTCCTCTCTCACACAAAGGGAATTAGACGGCAGGTGCCCTCAATTGGCAATCTCTGTAAATAAACCTTGTCCACTTAGAAAGAAATTATATAAGGCCTGCATTATCTTAGGTACATTCTGTGTGTTGACATTATTGACTAACTAGTCCATGAAAAAAGTTGTAGCCATTGGAGCGGACGTTCCTATGTTACTAACAATCAGCAACGACACATCTGGTCGACGCATCTGTTTGAAGATAAGACGTCATTATTATTGCAATGTCGTAACGTCCTTATCGTGACTATCGTCGTTGCACTGCTTTTACATGAATTGGTGTATTTGCTACCGAGAACCGTAACTGATTCTCCAGGGGCGATGCTGATGGCGATCTTCCTGCGTGGCCTCGACTTCACTGAGACCGTTACATTCACTCGCCTTATGACACAGTCGGGAGACGTGTTGACGTGGCCTGAACAGTGGCGTCACCTAGTGGTCGACAAACACAGCACGGGTGGTGTTGGAGACAAAGTCAGCTTGCCCCTGGTGCCGGCCTTGGCGGCGTGCGGAATGAAGGTACGTCTTAGGACGATGACCTAACGCAGGCCACATGGGTGATGTCTAGTTAAGCAACATACTGTCACCTCACACAGCGTTGGATAAATAACGATAGCAAGCCTATGACTTGTCTACCTAGTTCGCTCCCATCCTTTCAGTCTACGATCTCACGAAGACAAAACGGGACCAAGCGTAGTTACCCATTAGTTTACCAAGCTTGACTTATGACTTATGACATTTAACTCAAAACGCCCCTGTATTGAACTAACATAGGAGTGGTTTATTTTCAGAGTTCTCCTCTAGAACTAGTGAGTCGACAGCAGGTATTTTCCACTTCAATATGTGTGTGTGGTCTTTTACTTTCCCTGACATAGGCACCAGATAAAAGGGACCAGCGACTTTTTACTGTCTCTTCCGAAACACACAGGCACATTCATGGAAACGAAGTTGCCCAAGCTTCGAAACGGCGGAGGTTGTTTTGGACCCCGGTCCCTTCGACCGAAAGTCCGACGCTCTACCGCATGACCACCGCGCCCCACGTAGTAGTGCGACATGTTACATACGGTTACATACTAAAACAAAATTAAGTCAAAGACCCAATGCCCCACCACAAATATGCAATTAATTATTTTGTATACACCCGCCTCGTCTTTGTTAATAGTCATTGTCATTAACGTTGTTTTCTTTATCTTGTTATTCGCCGTCTTACCAAAGCAGTAGGTCTGCTACACTCACACGTGACGAGTGTTCTAATGTTGGTTACACCAGGTTCCGATGATATCTGGCCGCGGACTCGCTATGACGGGCGGCACTCTTGATAAACTCGAGTCGATTCCCGGCTACAATGTGGAGCAGGACAAAGCTCACATCGTCCGCATGGTCAGCGAGGTCGGCTGCTGTATCGTCGGTCAGACGAGTCGCCTTGTGCCAGCGGACAAGAAACTCTACGCTATCCGTGACGTCACAGCCACAGTCAACAGTATACCGTTGATTGGGGGTCAGTAACTTTCATCGCATTGATGGGTGTCACGCATCGTATGGTTATTCTGGGGATTAATCCACAATTTCAGCTATGCATACAAAATAATAGTTTTACTAATAAAATCCCTTTTCAAAATACAAGCATACTGTAAATTCACAAATTACCGGCAATAGCGAACGCGCCAAAATAAAAGACAACCATTCCTCAGGTAATATGTGCCAGCTGTGCCTAGCCAGGGATCCTGTAGAAATACACAAACTACAAGCATCACAACGTGGGGTGTGGAAGGACTCCCGCAAAGCAATGCTGTCTAGTTCCGGTGTAGTGTAACTTTAACATGTGGTCATGGGTGATGCGTAAAAGATGTTCAACACATCATGTTTTGATGACGAGACTGGATTTCATTTGTCAGCAGCCATCAACTGCCGATGTCAGCGGTCATTGCTGAACCTGGAGACACATCATTCTGAAGCGACGTCTATTTTGATACCAACTTTGGACTCGCAAGTGTCGATCAAGCTGCTGCGCGGGACAAAACGCAACACGTCGAGGATGCTTCACGGAAAACCTCAACAGAGCAAGTACCTGCCATACGTAAACAACATGTCGCTGCACGAAACTTTGAGTTTACTTGGAAAGACTGGTCTTCCTACCAAGACAGGCTGGGGTTCTATTTGGAAGTGAATGGCATCGGCATTGACGGAACTGACTTAAGCTTAACTGTGCCAATTGCTGACAAAACATTTAAGCTAAGGCCAAACACTTAACTTAAAATTTTGAACCAAAGCCAAACACCATATTGCAATGTTTCAACTTTTGTTCGGCGTACGGAAAGAAGGGTCGGTCGATGAAAGACTTTGTGGCAGAGTTAAGGAATCTAACTAGAAACTGTGATTTAGGGAAAACTAACGCAGGTGTGCAACTGACTGCTCAATTAATTCTTGAAGAAAATGTCATGGACCGGTTAGTCTGTGATGTGGCAGATACAGAAATCCAACTTCGTTTGTTGGCAACTGACTGCTCAATTAATTCTTGAAGAAAATGTCATGGACCGGTTAGTCTGTGATGTGGCAGATACAGAAATCCAACTTCGTTTGTTGGGTGAAGTATATCTGGACTTTAAGAAAGCACTCCAACTGGCTCTCGCTATGGAGTCTGCTGCTGCCAACACAGCACAACAACAAGCTGCTGCGTACGACAATATACCGAGTGGTGAGGACATCCACAAAGTGATATTACGAAAACAAGCCACCATGACAGTGAAACCGGCACCACCCCCTCAACATTATCTGAAACGCTCATTTTCCGATATGGAAACACGTCTAACTCGCCCAATGTCTGTTACCACAAAGACACAACAATGCCGAATGTCGAGTGTGCAATAAATCGGACACATTGAAAGCAACTGTGTTTCGAAATTGAAAACAGAAAACGGGAAAAGTAGATCATATACAATTAGATGGGATGAAGCTACCAAAGGAAGTGGATACAGGTGCCACACTGTCAATAATTAGCGAACAAACGTTTCGCAAACATTGGAGAAAATACCAACGCTGTAGCACGAAACGCACAAGGGACAAGCTGCTCACGTACACGGGGAGCGTGTCAAAACCGGGATCATTGACGCCACATTGGAAGCTAAAAATGGTGAACAACATGAGTTCTGCTAATGGCCATCAGTGGCAATGGTCCTAGCTTATTTGGCAAAAACTGGCTGAGTAAACTGTAACTTCAATGGGTTGTGGTTCATCAGTTTAATACGTCACATTCAACGTTAAAAAAAACAGAATCGGCAGCTCCAGGCTGTACTAGACATGCACGCTGTCGGCGTTACAAACACGAACCAAGCAGTCAAGATATACTTTGTCAAAATCTACGTAGACGTTGGTGCAAACCACTACGATATGTAGTGTGATACATGGCGGAAAAGGAACTCGATCGGTTCCTTGCTGAGGATATCATAGAGACTGTCCAGTACTCAAACTGGGCAGCCTCTGTATTACCAGCAATGAAGGCAGACAAGACTGTAGTCTCTGCGGTGACTCACCGTTAATCATGTAGCCAATCCCACATTCCACGTATAGAAGACATGAATGTACAGCTTGGGACGGTGCTAAATATCCCAAGCTTGACATGCGCCACTGCATCCGATGGCCTCGCCGAACGAGCCGTTGGAATCGTCAAGTTAGGTGTAAAGCGCATACACGATGGTGACTTTGAAACCAAATTAGCGCCCTTCCCCTTCGACTCCCGAATCACACCACACTCCACAACGGACATAGCCCCTGCTGAACTGTTAATGCATTGACAGTTGAAGTATCGGCTTCATCTGATCAAACCAGACGTAGGTCATACCTTGGAATGGTGAATCAGTATGGTCGTTTTTTGCCTAACCTCGCATCACTTGCTGAAGAAGGACGTAAAGTGGCACAGGAGTAAATACCAGCAACACGACACGACGCTCTCGACACGACGAAGGAGATGCTAAGCTTTTATTCATCCAAACCGTTGGTACTCCTGTGACGCCTCGCCTGACGCAATGATGTGTAGTTAAGGTGCAGTGTAACTTAAAAACATATGGTCATAAATGATAAATAAAAACTTTCCATACATCACAATCCACAACTGATTTAGCCTATCGCAAATCCGGTTCTTTGATTTCCAAATAATTATGTAAGATAAGAGATAAGATAAGATACTTCTTTATTGTCTCAACAATAAAATTGAGAAATATATCTTGGGTAATGTAGTGTTTGAATAGCTTAAGTAATATCACTTTTATGACAAAAATACGTTTTTTTTATTCAAATCATAAAACAATTGACTTTAGTCGTTAGATCTGGTAAGACTCAAAACAGTCGATATCCAAAATATTTCATACACTGTACGGGTCAATATCGAGAATGGGCGTGAGCAGCAGCAAAGGTGAAATTCCTGTGTACAACTTGTCCAGTTTCAGTTCTCTTCATGTTTGACCAAACATTAAGTATTTTGATAGATTGTCTGATGATTTCAACAAGATTTAACAAGATTTGCCATCCAAGCCAAAGGCCCATATGGCAAGTGGACAAGGAAGCTATGGCTTATCGAGAGTCCAACAGTGTTCAACTACTTATAACCCGCCCTCCTGAGATATATGTCAACCTAGTTTTTAAACATATTCACGCTGCTAGCAGTTACACAATCTGTAGACAATTTGTTCCATTCATTTATTGTCCTCTGTGAGAACGAGTGCTTCCTGATGTCCAATCTACATTGATCCTTTACTAATTTTACCTCATGTCCTCTAGTTCTGCTATCCTTCTTGAGTGAGAAAAACATATTTCTATCAATATTTTCATACCCATTCAATATCTTAAAAACTTCAATCTGATCTCCTCTTAACCTCCTTGTCTCTATAGTTGTTAAACCACATTCTTTCAGTCGTTCTTCATAACTAAGGTCTCTAATTTCTGGAATCATTTTAGTTGCTCTCCTTTGTATGCGTTCAAGCGTATCTATATCCTTCTTACGATATGGTCTCCATGCTTGTATACAGTATTCTAAATGAGGTCTAACTATTGCTTTATAAAGAGGTATAATTAACTTTTTCCCTTGTATGTTATGTTTCTTCTAATCAATCCAAGAATTTGATTACCCTTTGAAGCTGCAATACCACACTGCTCTGAAGCATTCATATCAGCTCTTATTGTAACTCCTAAGCCCTTTTCTTTTACAGTAGTACCCAGAACAGTATCTCCCATTTTATAGCTTACATTCAAGTTCCCATGTCCTGTATGTAGGCATTTACCTTTCCCAAAATTGAACAGCATCTGCCATTTCTCAGACCATTTCACTAATCTGTCTAGATCGTTTTGTAAATGTTGTTTATCACTATCAGTATTAACCTTTCCAAACAGTTTTGTGTCATCCGCAAATTTCAGTACGTTACTTGTTATACTGTCGTCCAAGTCATTGATATAAATTAAAAATAATATAGGTCCTAATACTGATCCTTGAGGTACCCCACTCAAAACCGATTTCCAATTTGAACCTTCTCCATCTACTACAACTCGTTGTCTTCTGTCAGTCAGCCATTGTTCTATCCAGTCAGTTATGCTATCCCCGATACCATGGGCTTTAAATTTAAGTAGTAATCTTTAATGTGGCACTTTGTCAAAAGCTTTCTGAAAATCTAAGTAGATAATATCTACTGGCGATCCCACGTCTATCCACTTAGTGATTTCTTCCAAAAAACATAACATATTTGTTAAGCATGACCTCGCTTTAAGGAATCCATGTTGAGATTAATTTAATAATTTATGCTTAACGAGGAAGTCCACCATATGGTCTTTAATTAACCTTTCTAATAATTTACAAATCACTGACGCTAAACTCACTGGTCTGTAATTCTCTGACTTATTTCTCGAAACCTTTTTAAATAATGGTATGATGTTTGCTTCTTTCCATTCAAACGGAACAACTCCCTCTTTTAATGACAAGTTGAATACTTTTGCAAGTGGTATACTGATTTGATCTACTGTTTCCATAAGTAATTTTGGAGGAATCCCATCCACTCCCGGTGATTTGTTATCCTTCATTGCCTTTATTTTCTTAGCTACCAATTCTGGAGTTACAACTAACGGACCTAAATAGTTATATTTAGCCCCCTCAAATTTAGCATCAGCAACTGGTAATGAACTAATATCTTCTTTGGTAAACACTAAACTGAAGTAACCATTTAGGTCTTCCGCCATTAAAAACCCCTGTGATATTATATTTCCAGCACTGTCTTCTAGAGGTCCAACCTTGTCTTGTACGTTTTGTTTACTCCTGACGTATGCATACAAACTCTTGCTGTCATTTTTTATGTTACATGCCAGTTTTTGCTCATAGCTTCTTTTAGATTGTCTGATTTCAGTTGTAGCTGCATTAAGTGCCTCTTTGTATTTTGCATAGTCTTCTTCCTTTCTGGTACGCCTATAAACCCTCCACATAGTTTGTTTTAGCATTATTTTTCTAATTGCCTCTTTTGACAAGTGTTTCTTTCTACACCGTTTTCCTTGTTTTTGGAAGGGAACAAATTTATCGATGATACTCTCAATTTCATATTTTAGAATACTCCAACATTCAATTGCGGTCCTATTCATCAGCATGTTATTCCAATATAGCTTTGCTAAGTATTTTCTCATATCTTTGTAGTTACCTTTGTGGAATTTTCTCTTGTATGTTTTCTTATTTTTACTTTCTGATTTTACATTGATGTCAAAATGTATTTGATTATGGTCACTATTACCCAATGGTTCAAATATTTTTACATTATCCACTAATTCTTTTTGTGATGACAAAACTATATCTAATACATGTTCTCCCCTGGTTGGTTCTAGTACGTGCTGAGTAAGAAAGCTATCCTGGATTAAACATAGAAATTGTTGATCCTCAATCCCTGTGCTCTCTAGAGAATTCCATTGTATGTCTCCATGGTTAGAATCTCCCATTATGATACATTCCCCTTTACTAACTTCCTTTATAGCGTTTTTTATTTTTGTGTTGTCCTCTTCGTGTATATTTGGACTTCGGTAAACTAATCCAATAGTTAATTTTGAATTTCCTGAAACAATTTTGCACCAAACAGCATCATCGCAATCTGCTTCCCTTTCTAGTTTTATTTCATAAGCCTGAATAGATTCTTTAACATATAAAATAACTCCCCCGCCCCTTCTTCCTATTCGATCTTTCCTAAACATTACGTATCCTGTCAGTCCTAATTCAGCATCTGTTATATCTATGTTGGCCCATGATTCAGTTATACCAATTATGTGAGGGTCAATATCTTCTACCATAATGTTTAATTCGTTTTTCTTATTTACTATGCTTCTTGCATTTAAACATACGCGTCTATAACCTTTTTCAGAGATGTTTTTCGGATGATTTGATATTAGTTTATCTGTGCTAGTGGCCTCTTGTTCTGCTTGAGACACCTCTAGTTAACCCCCTGCACTTCTAGTTTAAAGAATGTTTACTTCCAAAAATATTTGTCATTGTACCCAAGTCGCTATCTACTGCTGCTGAAAGTTTGTCCTCGAATACTGCCGCCCCCTTTCCACCACTTAAATGAAGCCCATCCTTCATGTACATATCAATCCTCACAAATAAACTTCCCCATAAATCCATAAATCCAACTTCCTCTTCCCTACACAGCCTCTGGACTAACATGTTAATTGTCATCCCCCGATAATTTCGATATTTGTGACCCTCCTGCACATCACATCCCTGACAGTATTACCTGCTCAACCCGCGTCTGTTTTAGTGTTCTGACCAACTGCCTATATTTCCTAACTATGGCAGTTGTACCCTCCCTATCTACGTTATTTTTCCCTACGTGTACTAAAACAGATCCACCCTTACCCGAGCCTACGATGTTTTTTACCCTCTCAGTTATCGCCTCTATTTTGGCTCCAGGCAAGCAGACCACCACATCATCTCCCTTGTTTAAGACTCTGTCGGTCTTCCTAACTATCGAATCCCACACAAACACCCTCGCTCTCTTCCTCACCCCCTCTATCACTGCTGCAGAATAACTCTTCCTTTCGATCCCCTCCATCACATTCTGTCCTGACCCCTTCCCTTCTGTCTCCCCCACTTCCCCCTCCTTTGCTCTTGTCTCTCCCACTCCCCTCTCCTTCACTCCGGTTGTTTTCCCTTCCGTCTCTCCCACTCCCTTCTCCTTCCTTCCTATCTCCCCTACTTCCCTCTCCTTCACTCCAGTTGTTTTCCCTCCCGTCTCCCCCACTCCCTTCTCCTTCCCTCCTGCCTCCGCTACTCCACTCTCCTTCACTCCGGTTGTCTTCCCTCCCGTCTCCCCCACTCCCTTCTCCTTCCCTCCTGTCTCCCCTACTCCCCTCTCCTTCACTCCGGTTGTCTTCCCTCCCGTTCCTTTCCTTCCCGTCTCCTTACGTCCTGTCTCCCTATGACCTGTCACCTTTCCTCCTCTCAGCTTCCTCCCAGGCTGAGGTGAGCTCTCCCTAGCATCTCTTGTGTCTTTCCCCACTTTATCGTCTACTGTTCCCCACCGGAACTACTGGCACAACCTCCCTGTTCCCTTCCCACCATTGCCACAACGAGCAGCCTCAGCTCTTCCAACTCCACCTCTAGTTCCTTAATCTTCGTGCATCCCCTACACTCAAAACTAAAACTATCTGCCTGGACCTCAGCCCTGGACTTCTCGCACCCAGACTTCACGAAGTCCACCCACAAATTAAGTACCTTGTGGCATTTAACTGCCGTTTGCACGGCGCCATCATACAATTTAGTTTTAATTAGTTTGCTACGTTAGCCTTGAATAAGGCTGTTTTTGTGATCAAAAGAACACTTTAGGCTAATATACTTGTTAACTGTGTCTTCTAGTAACCTCGCATGAGAAAAAAACCTGCCACCTAGCGAATACGGAGAACACTGTGTAACAAAACAACGAAGTCAGTGTGTACTAATCTACGCTAAAATCCTGCTGTTACTTCCTTTTTACCGAAAAATTTCACACACAAACTACATACAAAAGTTGTACAAATGCACAAGCATGTTGCAGTGGTACTAGGTAAGTTTTGGGTTTTCAAACAATGAATTTGAAATGAGCCTAGTGAAAAAAATCGAATTGCGGAGAGACTTTCTAACCGATATTTGTAGCATACAACCTTTCTCTAAATGTACATATCCCAGCAAGTGTGCAACTTATATTCTTGCTTTTCTCCAGATAAATGACATGTATACTAAAAATAAGATTGACCTTCAAACGTGCTTATTCGCTGTTATTTGGTCAATAGCATCCATCATTTCCAACAAGGCTGCCGAATCCTTGTCTGCTTTGGTACTCGACGTCAAGTTTGGCCGGGGTGCCCTCTACAAACAACCGGACGAAGCCCGCGAACTGGCTACAAGTTTGGTACGTTCGCTGGTATCTGCATATACCCCCACTTCAAGATTGTTTGTGTGTTTGTGCGTGCGTGCGTGTGTGCGTGCGAGCGTGCGTGTGTGTGTGTGTGTGTGTGTGTGTGTGCCTTTTTTGCAGAATTCTGACTGGATTTTATAAAAAATTCTTACTAAATAAGTAAATTATATAAACGAACTAGCATGTCACAGTTGATAATAATACTAGATAGATTCGATTTTTCGCGAAATGAATCTGAAACAAGGCGAGCGATAATACGCAACTAAGGAAGACCCGTCAAGTAAAAATGCACTAAGATGGCGTTATTTGGTAACTGCGTGCACATGTACTCGGTTTCTATAGTAATTGTTCACACTTTGCATCACGAACAGGCGAGTCTAAGTGAAGGAATGGGAATCCGGACGACAGCTCTGTTGACCAACATGGACAACGTGATAGGGCGCACCGTGGGCAATGCCCTCGAAGTGGCCGAAGCCTTGGAGTGTCTTCGCGGGGTTGGGCCAAACACCTTGAAGGAGTTGATAATAGAGCTAGGTTCGTACACGCACGCACGCACGCACGCAAGCACCCACGCACGCACGCACGCACGCAAGCGAGCATGCACGGACGCACAAATTTGTCGGAAGTAAAGGGTTGTTGGATTGTCATGTCATAGAAGATGACGTTGGCTGTTATATGTTAATAACCTCTACAAAGGATAGCGAGCAGCAGACATGTAGACAAGGATGGAATCTATGTATTAATATGCTTTGGAGACACCCTGGCAGTATCTCCTCCCTCCCTTCTGCCTTCATTCACCTTCGTGCACCGTTGGCCTCTGATCTACAGGTTGGCGATGTATTTAAAACAATACCCACCAAGTTAGTTAGTTATAGTTATTTACTTACGTGTTTACTGCCCACAAGAGATGCTTTTCCATCTGTCGGGGAATAATGGAAACAGTTGGCGAGTTAAATAATGAGCCACTCTCCAGAGGGCGCCACTTTGGCTTCTTTTCCAGAAAATATTGAGTGTAGGCTAATAACAGCAATAATACTTACATATATGTGTGCCTTACTATTTATTTAACAGCGATTACGTCTTTGTCACTAGGCGGTCATCTTCTGGTCAACGCTCAACAGGCGGCAGATGTAGAGGAAGGTCGAAAACGAATCGCTGACTCTCTAGGCAAGGGAGAAGCAATGAAGAAGTTCGCCGCCATGTTGACTGCCCAGGGCGTCACCATTGACACGGTGGTTAAGTTGACAACGTCACAGGAGGAAGCCATCGCTGTACTCCCCAGGGCAAACTTCACTCGACATCTGAACTGCGCGAAGGCAGGTACACGTCCTAAGACTTATGTATTAGTAAAGTAGAAGAGTAACACGAACACGGGTCTAGTGAGTGTTGTATTTTAGTCAACAACAGTGCCGGAGTAACAGTGGTGCAATTTACACAAGTGGTAAAAGTGATAGTAATGGTAACAGTGGTACCAGTTCTACAAATGGTACTAGTGGTACCAGTGGTACCAGTTGTTCAAGTGGTACAAGTGATACCAGTGGTACAAGTCGTATCAGTTGTATCAGTTGTACAAGTTAACCACTGGTACCAGTTGTACAAGTGGCACAAGTTGTACCAGTTGTACAAGTGATACAAGTGGTACATGTTGTACCATTGGTACCAGTGGTACAATTGGTACAAGTTGTTCCAGTGGTTCCTGTGGTACAAGAGGTATAAGAGGGATAAGTAACATAATTGGTACCAGTGGTACCACTTTACTTGTGGCGCTAGTGGTCCATTCGTACCGGCATCCACAAAACGCCCCCACAAAACCAATCACAATCCAATCCAATGCTTCTTCCCTTAAACTGAATCGGGTTCCGTGAAGTGTCACAATGGATGACGGTGTACTAGACGTTGATCAAAATAAATTCTATACATATCCGCAAAGTCATTGCTGTAAGTCGGTGTCATCTCGTTGGTGTTGACCCGAGACCACACACGTAGCTTTTAGTTTCAATGGACAATCTTCATACGTTAAGCGAAATTTGTGAATGAACTTTTTTCCCAAGTTAAGCTTCTGAATACACTTATAGCAAGGCATGTGTAATGTCAGTAGTACATTAAAACGACAATTTGATCATTGAGTACACAACAGCTTAGGCTTCATTGTTTCACGTTTGAAAGACGTGCATATTAGGTTACATGCTAATATTTCGGGAATTATGACACTGATGTAGTGTTTCGTTGACTCTTCACTTGGGCATATTTACTGCCAATTTCTTCGATGCAAATACTGTGCAGATAACGACGAACGTGTTATAGCACATTTTAAGGGCTAACGTAAAGTGATTTAGATTAGAAACAAACATCAGAGGAAGACATTGACAACTATGCATATATATTGCCCTGGTGTGTATCATAATACCATATCGTTGTCAACACACGTGGGTGTCAATGTCTTCGACTTCTTATGCTACAGCGTTTGTTATTCTCCACATTTTGCATTAATCATTCATTGTGTTTTATCTGCAGTTAACAACTCACCTTTATCCTTACCCCTTCACCGGGACGGACGTATGGGTGCCATTTCCACATATTCTTCGCCAACTTTGTCTGAATTCTGCTGTGCATAGTAGGGTCGGTAGGCTTTGGTTGGTCCTATCCTGTGCAGTATCCAGCAAGTTTTCCTCTGTCGACCCCTTCTTCTCTATAAAGTGCATTGCAATATGGTTTTTAAAAGAGTGCTGTGATAGGAGAGCTTTCGTTGTGCAAATTAACATTTCATTAATGTACAACTGACGTGATCCGCCCATTGTCATACATAGAATGAGATATCCCTTGCAGGCTACGTGACGGCCATAGATGCGAGCGTGTGCGCCCTCGTGTCTGCCAGACTCGGCGCCGGACGTATGAAGGCCAGCGACGTCGTCGACCCTGCCGTCGGCTTGCAGCTGTACGTAGACGTCGGCTCGCACGTGCGTCAAGGTCAGCCACATTCGTTTCTCTTAGAATGCAACTTACCATGCCAACAGTGGAATGGCGTGTTGTGTGCGCGTCATCCACGGCTGTGAACCTCATTCTGAGTGCACGTGCATCTAACAAACAAGTCTGACGCACGTACGCACAAACACGCACGTGGCAATCGTACTAACGTTCACTAACCTCAGAATCACCAGATTTTAAATTTTATATGGATTTCGCCCAATGAAGGCGATGCTACAACACTTTTTTGACCTCATAAACGTAGTTTATTTAATTAGTTAAATGTCTACGATATTTATTCGGGGGTAACAATAACTCTCACCCAAAGGTTCATACGCATGTTCAGTATAGTAATATATTGAACGTTAACAATGATAGTCGATGAACGAAGCCAATATCCACGATCCACTGCATTACCTGAATTTGAGCAGAAGATGACTCGCCCACCGTCAACAACATATTAGCATGCTGGTTTTCATGACCTGTTCCGTCGAAGACTTTCGTAGCATGACGAAGGAATATATTATGATACTGCTTATGTGTCTCCTGTTTGCAATGTAAATCTGTATTTATCTACACAATCACTCACCAGATATCATGTTTTGTTATCTAGGAGACCGCTGGCTTACCGTGCACTACAACAACGAGCCGCTGCCCGATGATTACGTCACTCGTCTCCAAGGCGCTCTCTCGATCGACACCAAGGAACCGCAACGCACGTCATTAGTCTATGCCGTGATCACAGGAAAATGACGTAGTGTAGCAGGTGGCGCGTTGATGTGTCACTAATCTCCAAGCAAGTGATTTGGCTAATTGCAACAAATACACACAAACATCATTAATGATTAGATTGCTATTAGCGGTACACTGTTTTATTTTATTTTAATACAAATATCTTGAATGCCTCATATATATTTTCTTTATATAAGGTATGGATGCTCAATAGCTGATTTACTAAGGGATATGCATACTTCGCTTTTATGAAATGTTACGCTATACTAGTATTTTCTAACACAAGTAAAACCTGCTTTACCGGACACCTGTTTAAAACGGACACCGTTCAAAGTTCCGTGTGACTTGCTATTAGTTTGCAAATATAGCGAATATGGACACAACAGACAAGTGAAGCTGGTCAACCGATGATACGTACATATATTTTGTATGTTTGACATCATCTGCATAATGTATTCAAGAAGTAAATTAATTTACTCCAAATAAGTGATTGTGAGTACATTTATTGTCGAGCTACAAAGATTATTGTTGTAAACCCACCGCCATAATGTGCGAGTAACGTTACACGATGTTGCGGTGTTGATAAAATGTGTATACATGTATTTGTGTATGTATATATCAGATAAGATTAGATAATTCTTTATTGTCTCAACAATGATTTGAGAAATTTGTCTCGGGAAAGAACAGACATGACTGCAATATATACAAAAAACCATTCTATAAAAGCGACAGATGAGTACACAGTGAAACAGACTAAAAATAATAGTAATAATAATAAAAATAAATACACACATAAATAATGATTAGACAATATATACATTGCATACTCATAACTAGTTATGCTAGGAACGAGAAGTTACACTGTTGCAGCATACATCATGAATTGAGTTATATATATATATATATATATATATATATATATATATATATATATATATATATATATATATATATAATATATATATATATATATATATATATATAAATATATATATATACATATGTATATATATATATATATATATATATATATATATATATATATATATATATATATGTATGTATATATATATATATATATATATATATATATATATATACATACATACATACATACATACATACGTATTTTTAAATACATATATACACACACATCCATACATACATGCATACAAACATACATGCATTTATATATATATATATATGTATATATATATATATATATATATATATATATATATATACTTATGTGCGTCAACAAAACGAATATAGCAACTAATAAAGACTGACCGCTATTGTATGTATGCTATGTATATACACACGACATTTATTTACTATTCACATACATATCATATAAAACTTAAAGCAAACTGCAATTTGATAGGTTTATGTTTTGTCAAACATGTATAACAAAAATATTTAAATTTATTATTTCATGTATTTTATTATGTCGAAGTAAAACAACATTTTAGATACAATTTGACAATCTCAATAACACCACTTCAGTAGAACGTTAACAACACTTTTACAATTCAGAACTTTATTAAAACTATTCTCATCAACTCTCGACGGTTAACAACTCGTTAATTCGCAATTATGGCCAACATAAAGTCTGCCACCCTCGGTGCAGTCATGATGCGACCAGTGGGGACAGATCTGGCACTGGATCCAACTTTCGCCGGATCTGCTGCTTCTGAACGGCTCGCCGCAAACAAGGCATGGCCACTCGTCGTCGTCTTCAGAAGAATCTCCACACGGCCGTTTCATACCACATTTTTCTTCCTTACTAGTTTTCTTTTTCTTCAGCTTGCGAGAAGGCAATGTGCGAACTGGTTTCGCGCTTTTCTTTTCGGGTGAACGTACGATGGCCGACGTAGTTGCCTCGGCAGCAATCCTGTCTTCCATCATATTCTTATACGGTGAAGACTTCATCACAATGCTTGTCACACGTACCCTTGTTCGAGTCTTTCCCGGTGCTGAGACGATAGACGTTGGTGGACAGGCCTTCAATCGTAGCTTCTCTGTCGGTATAAGGGGCGACATGCACATCAGCGACGACATCCATCGGAGTGGGCAGGATGGCGTCTTCATCTTCCCTGTTGATATCAGGGGCGACATGCACACCAGCGACGCCAGCACCTGGAGCAGGCTGGATGGTAGGTTGTA
>BSQZ01000021.1:9957515-9970015 GCA_033239005.1 Lamellibrachia satsuma | reverse complement strand
TCAATGAGTGTCAGGATAGCAGTTCGCACATCGCCACCCTGAAAGCCAAATGCATCAGGCATGCTTTCGTCTGCTTCTTTACCGCGATTACCTGGTGCCGATTTAGCACTGGGCTTTCTTGGTATTGTTGATAACTTGACAATGCCGAGTTTAGTTGCGTACACTGGTTCCCGCCAACATGACAGTAACGTACACCTGACAGTAACAGACACTTGTGTTTCTGTGGCTAATAGCGATCAAGACGCCGTGAAGCTGCGGTTGGTTCAGCGACCTGTCGCTCTGGATACACTGTTCGCTATTTTTTTATCGTAGATGCATCCTGTTTTGAACTTCTTATATATATACTCGCGTGCTGCAGTAAGACGACACTACCTTAGTGTTCTAAAGATTTCATCTTGCTGTCAAACGCTGACGATTTGACTCGAATCAACCCCGACGAATCGAATCAACAAGTCTGGGGAAGCACTGCCTTTTCCGTATGTGTTGGCATGAACCGAGGGTTTGGAATGAAAAATCTTTATTCGGCTACAAAGTGGTAGTGTTCCACGCTAGAACTGCGGACTTTCCGGTTATCTTTATAAAACACCCCACGTAGTATTTGTGCCCCTATTTAGCGACCCGCCCACAGCTGTGAGGCGACTGCCGCCCTTATTCCTTCGTGCGAACTATTAGGTCCAATCAAGTGTATGTTTAGGTTTTATGTTATAACGACAACGAGCGGAATTTTCCAGTGGAGTTCAACGCATACCTTCACATAAAGAGCAGGTATAAAAATAAGCATCGATAATGTATGCAGCTGATACATTGATATGGCATTATCTAGATAGCAGTGTCATGATTCACGTGTATCAGTGAGTTTTCTTTAAAGCTGCTTCCTCTATGGTTCAGCCCATCGCGAATCCGGTTCTTTTACGCCAAATGTGTAGTATGTGAATAGTTTAGGTAATATCCGCAGTCGGGTTAATAAAAAGGTGTGTAATTTTTTTTTAAATCGTCGAAAGCATATACGTTGGGCGTTAGATCGGGTAACATGCCATACTCGAAAGTTGGGCCGACAATTGTGTCATGTGCCAGATCGTGGAAAGTGGGCCAATATAAATAAAGGAACACGTGTGACTGTGCGTGATCCATTCATGACAAAAGAGGGTTCTTGGAAAACATCGCGCATCGCACCATTCTTTGTGCAACAGCCATATTGTGAGTCAAACAATTCGAATAAAAGACATCGCGACCGACTAATTATAGACTGCAACAATGCCTCACACATGTCTTGTAAATGGGTGCACGAACAGGTCCGATGATGCAGGGGTGAAAAATAATGCCATTCCAGTGCTCGTAGGTCACCAAGGAGAACAGACGAAAGATTTGACAAACGCTTGAAGCAGTTAGTATACCGGCCTGAACGCGAACTACTCCGCAAAACAATGCCACTTCAGTTCAGCCATAGCTTTGGACTTGGTTGCTATTATAATCGAGTGTTTTGGAATATTCATTGGACATCCTTCCAACCTCATGGCCCGTGCTCAATCTTGGTCAAATTACAAGCAACATAATACAGTTAAGTATTGGCATAACAACACAGGGGAGTGTATATTTCTTATCCACGGGCTCGGGTGCTACAACAAGTGATAAACATGTCACCAACAATAGTTTTTTTTTTAAACTGCTACATGAGAACGTTGTACCGGCTGACAAGGGATTTGTTATACAGGAATCTGGTGGTTTAATGTGTGCCGATGTTAAGATTCCATCTTTCACTAAGGGAAGGCAACAGCTGTCTGCAATAGATGTGGAATCCAGCAGAAACAGTGCGAATGCCGAGATCCACGTCGAAAGGTTAATTTGATTACTTTGATAAATGCACCATCTTACAGGTCATAGTACCTAATGATTATTTAATTACTGGTTCGTAGAGCACACCTATTATTGACAGAATTGTAACAGTGTGTTGAGCACTGGCAAATTGTTGTGAATCTGTTGTAACATTTTGTTAAGTCGGATTTGAAAGATCGTGTTGATTTTTATTTATTACTATTACGTATTAGATACTGTGGTATAGACGTGCTGATATACGTATTAGATACTGTGGTATAGACGTGCTGATATACGTATTAGATACTGTGGTATAGACGTGCTGATATACGTATTAGATACTGTGGTATAGACGTGCTGATATACGAAAGGTAAGACTCACGTTCTATCAGTCGCGTCCTATACTTATGAGCCGTCGTCTGGAGTTCTGTCCAGGGTCACAGATGGTAACATGTAGCTCTCAGTGCTGCCGACTGGTGGCCACCACATTCTTCCCCCCTTGTGACATTTAGGTACCCACCCCTTTTGACATTGGGGTGCCCCCCGTATCCCCCCTTTTTTACATTAATTTTTATGTAATGTACTTAGCCAAAATTTACTCGAACAGAGAGCTATACAAATAAGTTCTATTGAATTTGGCTTAAACAATTTAAAAACTAATTAAATAAATAAATAAATAAAAAATACTAAATGTACTACATTAACTACTGTCGAGTGGGCACCCGATGTTGCTGTCGTCGATCGACAGCTTGATATAGGCATAGCAGCCTATTTATTATGTCCGCAAGAGACGTATTGCACTTGGTAAAACGTCTGCGCATTGAGGGCCACTACTCGAAGGATAACCCAACCTGGTAGATTACGATGTACTGCAATCATTTGGGCCTGGCTTATTAACTCATAGGGATGCCCACAAGCCAGTCCATGAGCTGACAGTAATGGCGAGTCTTTCTCTAGCACTAACCGGTACAGGTCAATACGACATGCTAGTTCACCAAACCCTGCTGCTATCGCCGACTTGTGGGTAATACCCATAGACATAAACAGAACACCCGTTAGTAAAACAAGACCGCTAAGCTCTTATCAGTTGACACATGATAAAGTGATGCCGGCATGGACCAGTGACATTCATGCTGCTGCACGGCAAGAACCCACTGGAGGCCCAGTGTTTATACTGTACTGCACCCAGTCTTCATCATATATATATATATATATATATATATATATATATATATATATATATATATATATATATATATATATATATATATATATATATATATATATATATATATATATATATATAAACAAACAGTACTAATAATAGATTAATAATACTACATAGCTATATATACATAATACCTCATTACGTGCACAATCTATCCATGCACCTTTTATATCAAATATCATAACATATTAACTATAACAGTAGCACCACTAAACATGATCGAAACTGAACTTTCTGAAGTGCTCTATACATGTTTTAGATAATGACTGCAAGAGGTCAAAATCTCATTAAGCTATGTTGGACATTCTTCTCTAAGGTCCCAACAATATTCTTTTCCCATCTTCCAACACATTCCCCAGCTGCTCCATCACAGCTATTTCAACCTGCAGATGAAGATCTCTCGAATGTTATCTGGCCAACTTGCCCAAGGACACGCCTCATGTCAAGAAATGTGCTCTCTCATTTTAAGCTGTCAATTGTTTTAGTAGGCAACCTGTCACATGGTTTGTCAAACAAATGAATAGAATGCAATGAATGTTGCAATGTATACATAATGAGTTACATGATAATGGTTCATACAACGAAGGAAAGGCAAACGACGACCAAAAAGGGGAGAGCCTCATTAAATGCAGATGACTTAATAAAGAAAAAAAATCTTATTAATGAGCTGACATTTAGTAGAGTTTTATAAAAGAGCTACAAATATGCATACATGCACGCACACATTATTTATAAAACTGAATCCTACCCCTATAACATTTTATGTTGCACCCAATCAATGTGACTACTGGGAAACACTTAATGTACGCTCCCCCAAGAAAAACAAACGTATCTGTAATATATTGATATTTCAGAACATTTTCGAAACTGTTACATTCATTCACATATACACTAACACAATTACCTGAAAATAACGAGATGTTCGTACAGCTGTAAGCCATACAGGAAATAACCATGTTCGTTGTCCCACAACTTTCTCCAGTAAGCCTCCAAGATGTTTGTCTTGAAGAGTTTAACACTAATACATGTACGAACAACCCAACTGCCCACACTTATAACACAACTGCTGGGACCACCCTCACCCAAATTACTTATCAGTCTGGTGGCCATGCCCCATTAAGAACAAATGACAATGACAAATCTTCAAGTTAATTGGTTCCTGGTGTCATCGTCACTGGCTACTAGTTTATAATTCTCTGGTAGCCACCTCATCTTCATTGCTTTTGTTTGTCTTATATTGTACATGATGATGGCGAGGATGAAATACATTAACTTACTTACTCACTTACTCACTCACTTACTTACTTACTTACTTACTTACTTACTTACTTACATATGTTAGACAACTATTTTTAACATGCTATGTTCACACTATAAACAGTATTACCCTATGTGTCTTGCAGTGGATGCAACTGTATCTGCCGTGCAATGAAATGCCGGCCAGTGGTCCACGCCCGCTTCACTGCAGTGAGCTGGCTTGTCGCTCTTGTTTATAGGGGGTGAATAATGACGTAACTCTATGGTAATACCAGACTGCCAGTGTAGCAGTGAACGTGGATCCACTGGTTGAGGTGTGTGTTGTCCCTGAGTGTGGCTGTTGCCTCGCGCATGACGTCTGATATAGGATGTCGATTATTCCCACGCAGGTGAATCACAAGTGGCTTCTTCAACTGATGGGCCAGTGTAACTTGCTGTTGAAACAGCTGTCGTTGACCAGGCAGCGAGTGGGCAGGCTGTGTATAGTCGAGACCACATTCCCCTATCGCACAGCAGTCACGACTGTGTATCCTGGCCCCTAGCGTGCTCCAGCCCCGCTCTGTGATTGACTTAACCAGCCGGAGGTGTGCACCATAGGTGGATTTAACCACCACTGTCTTATGGTTGACACAATACCCCTCATGGCTCGTCGAGCCCAGTTTCCGGGAAACACGTGGTTATCCACAACGGCCGCTAGGTCAATGGAGAGAGAGTATCACTCCGCGCTGTCCCGCTGATAGGAAGCAAAAGTCGCTTGCCATGCATGGATGGGATTCTCCTCGAAATGAAAGGGAAACGACCATACTTCCGGGTTCTAGCTTGCATCTCCCTTGACTTCAGGAGGAGAAGGAAGGTGGCAGTGCGCATCTACAGCAGCCACCTGTACTTGGTGCGGGGTCTGGGGTGTGGCTGACGGCACTAGACACTCCTGATACAACTCCCGCCCCTCAGGCGATTGTTCTTCCAGCATCCTACTGATGCTAATCCAATTCAGGAGTGCCATCGGGTGATTAGGGGGGCTGAACTGGAGAGCATCAGGAGTGATGGGCTGACCCATCATGTGGGCCACTTCTGTTAGCATGACTCGTTGGGCCATACTGGTCTGGTCAGTCTGGACCGGATACCACTTCTTACTCTTGAAGATCATGACTAGCTCATCGAAGGCTTGTTGGGGGAACTAACCTCCGCGTTCGCCAAATTGGTGAAATGAGGGGCGAACTCCCATTTGTCTCTCTTCTAGGGAGTGTTGTTGCAGGTGAGCCATCAGTGTTACCCGTCCTCCATGGGAAGTGGAGCTCCTCCACACGCTGTCTCAGATTAGTAGTATTTTCCCCACACAAGTTACAGGTTCGCCGTCCACTACGCATTCTCCTCCATTTAGCTGGTGGCGAAGCACTCCTACCCGATTGACGGACATGTAGTGGACGGTGCAATATATCTGTCACATGTCTACGCAACGGTCGTTGCGTGACGCTGATATGCAAGGTGGGGGTCAGGCCAGAGGACTTGCTCTGAGGCCGTTTCCTCCTCTGTCGACGCTTCCCACGCTTGGCTGATGTCGCCTTCACTATCATTGATGAAGCCTGCACAGTGGGGGTTACCTTAGAGGCAGAGGGCTTGCACTGGGCTGCCTATTCCCCTGGTAACGTTCCCTACGTTGCGAATTTAATGGTAGGTCAGTGGGCCAATCCCTCCTCTGGGACGGCTTCTTACCTTTTGGAACATGTCGCGACAAAGTTTCCGCACAGGGGTAATTGCCACACATTTGAACCCGGTGACGTCTCCATTGTCGACTGACCGGTAGGATAGGAGGGTCAACAGGGTGGGAAATTCCCTTCCCTGGACAGTCTCGTCCCTATATCGATTTTGTGGTTGTGGGTCTAGTCGTTGGATAGGGGGTCAACGGGATTGGAAAACGCCCTTCCCTGGACTGTCTCATCCCTATTCCCCATTGAACTGACCCTTAAGTATAATGGCACCCCTAATGAGGCAGTGGTTAAAGTAGGGGAGCTGGTTGTCGGTAATTCTGGGATTGGGAATGTGGCTGTCCTCATGGGATCCGGTAGTGCCCAACCAGTACCCAGCCGTACTGGTGTCCTTGTAACCGAATGAGGACTGATCGTAGCAACCGGATGGGCACGGCTGCTACTGTCACGTAATACACGAGAATACAGGGTAGCCGGTGCTGTACGTCCACATCTTGTGGTATTCGTGTATATTAGGTAGAATGTGTGGCCACCTGTACCTCAGGGGTGTGTGAGGTAGAATATGTAGCCAACTGTACCTCAGGGGGGCTTCCCCCAATGCAACAGGGAGTACCCTGGTGACGCTAGTGTCCTGCAGGAGTGAGACCACAGTTGAGAATTGCATTGGTGGCCATGTTAACGTTTTGTCTGATTATAAGAAAACGTGACCATCAAAAATTCTGAAAATTTTCCACAGCAACTGCCATCATCTCAGTGATATACTGACCAAATTTAATCAAAATCACACACTTCCAGCTCTTTTAAATCGCCCCGAGGTGCGATGCCTATCAATTTTGACAAAAATAGCCATGTATTCATGCGCCCACATGGCCCATAGCTGAAAAATTCCCATACATCCCTCCGCCAGTTAAACTCTTTAAAAAATACACTGTTTCACAGCCAATAGCTTCTACAAACAAACCTGTGAATATCCCTGCTCAAATGCATTCATTTTACATAATATTAATTTATTAAGTTCCCATTTTACAATTTCATACGCCCTACATTCGTGTGAAACAATAAACAGGAAGGTCAACTGTGGTCTTACCCCTGCAACGCTCGTGTGTATGTGGGGCGAGTGTGGGTGCAAACGAGTTTGTCTAGTGGCACCAATACACCATCGACCACCACATACGGCGCTAAATTGACATTGTGCTCAATCAGATAATTGATATCTGTCAAAGCTGTAGCATGCACAGTGGGAATTGACGGCCGCTGTCCTCGCCATTCTCGCCGAGGGGTGACGGTGCTGTCAAGATCAGTGATATCCATCTGTAATATATATATATATATATATATATATATATATATATATATATATATATATATATATATATATATATATATATATATATATATATATATATATAATAATTATTATTATTCGTGTAGTCATAATACCTGTGTGGTCTTACCAGTTGTCGACATCTCCGGGTAACCCGTGAATTTCCTCCCCCCACTGGATCTTGGGGAGTATTGGGTTGACTGGGGCTAAATAAGGCCTCCATCCAGAAGATCATTCCCTAGTGTGAGGTCAGTGGTTGGTTCTTCTCTAGTGAGGATGAGATGTCGTTTCCGTGTCATCCAGAGTGGAATGTCACCGTCTTCACAAATGCGAAGCTTATCGTGCTGCTTGACATATCCCCTTTTCCTACCCACAACACGGTACAGGAGTGGTGAAATTACTTCCGTAACCACGAATGGTCCCTTCATTTGTGGGAGTAGTTTCTTACTTTGTCCCACAATGGTTCCGAGATTTCGAATATACATTAAGTCGCCTACATCGAACTTTCGTTCTCGTACTGGAGCACGTGTGTCATAATTCTTATTCTGACTGCACTGCGTCATTCGAAGATTATCACGAGTTGCTATAAAGGCGACCCTAAGTTTCTCAATCAAGTCCTTGAGATAACTAGACGGTATTTGTCTCAGTGTATCTACATTAGGGAGTCCGAATAAGATCTCCTCTGGCATGCATACTTCCCGACACAATAACAGCATAGTAGGTATGAACCCCTGTTAACTGTGGCTCGTATACTCATGGCTAATGTTGGCAAGTGTTTGTCCCATTGAGTCACTTTATCAACAAGATAACACCTGATAAAGGAAAGGACCATTTGGTTGTAACGCTCTACTTGACCATTTGAACTGGGGCGATAAGGTGTCGTCCGAGTCTTTTTGACTTCTAACAGTTTGCGTAGGTCGGTAAACAACTGACTTTCTACCTTGGTCAGTGTGTACTTGTAGAGGTGTTCCAAATCTGATGATCCATTGGTCAAAGAACGTCCTAGCTGTTAATTCAGCTGTCTGTTTAGGTAATGCATGAAGTTCGAGGCAACGAGTGAATTGATCAATAACCATAAGTACATATTTGTTACCTGATTCACTTGTCGTAAACGGCCCCAGGATGTCCAGATGTACACGTTCTCCGGGGACCCCTGCTTGATGATGGAGTAATGGTGCTCGCTGTGGTCGTCCTCGTTTGTTTAGGTGACATGCAGCACACGTCTCCACGAATAGCGACACATGAAGGACCAGTAAAAGTTCTTGTTCTGCTTTGTGTAAGTTTTCTCCTGGCCCAAGTGACCCCCAATACGGTTGTCATTGGCCATCTGGAAAACTTCCTTTCTCATTGCATGGGGCACTATCAACTTAAGGGTGGAAGGACCAACCTTCTCCTCCCAGCGATAGTACAAGACTCCATCCTGCATGTGGAGCTGATCTTTATAGTTCCATAACATGCGGGTACCTTTCCCTGGAGTTGGAGGTCGTTTCCTCTCGGGGGTTCCCCGTTTAACCAGGTAATCACTGGCTGCAGTTCGGAATATCTTAAATGAGAATGGCGCAGTTCCTGTGAACTGTATCGAGCCATGTAATTGGAATCGATATGACCGCCTACTGTCCCATCACATTGATCGGGGGTTTCAGTTGCCTCGCTGTGAGGGGAATTACATAGTAAATTTCCTCTTCAAATTTTCCCCACTGAACGTATAACTTGTGCAATAGGGACATCCACAACAAGGCAAGGAACTGACCTCCCTGCCGGACTCATAGCAGTCGCACTCTGGGAGTGTTCCTGGGATTCGTGACAATCCATCAGCATTTGAATGCCTAACCCCTGGTCTATGCTGTATAGTTATAGAGTTCTGGTATATTTCCTCCAGCTACCTACCAAGATGACGTACAGGATTTTTGAATTGAAATAGCCACGTCAATGATCCATGGTCAGTTCGCAAAATGAACTCCCGACCAAGCAAGTAATGTTTATAGTGACTTGTGAACATCACTATGGCCAACAGTTCTTTCCTTGTGGTGCAGTATCGTCGTTGTACTGGCGTCAATGTATTCGAAGCAAAGGAGACAGGGCGCTCTACTGCATCCTGAACCTGACACAAGGCAGCCCCAATTGCTGCATCAGAGGCATCTGTATCCAGAATGAACACATCCAGGTTATTGGGAAATGCCAGCACTGGTGTGGTTGTCATCTCCTGCTTCAGCTTCTGAAACGCTATTTCACATGCATCTGTCCACACAAAAGGCTCCTTGGGCTTAGTTAGTGTATGCAGTGGTTTCATTGTCTCAGATAGCCCCTGAATGAACACGAATCCTGTGAACTTACTCACTTGAAGAGCATTCTTAGGTTGTGGCCAGTTCAGTATACACTGGATGAGGTCATCGGTAACAGACACTCCATCACGAGATACTTTGCGGCCGAGGAAGTTAGGCTCAGTGCTAAACAGGGAGCACTTTTTAAGCTTCAGCTTCAAATTGTGCACTTTAAATCTCTGGAGAACAATCTCCAGATTTTCAAGAGACTCCACAAAGCTCTTTCCCAACACAATTACATCATCTAGATAGACAAGTAGCTTGCTCCACGCGAGACCACGCAATACGAGGTGCATAACTCGTTGAAACGTCGCGGGTGCATTGCAAAAGCCCTGTGCCATTCTGATATGTTCAAACAGACAATACATAGTCAGGAATGCAGTCTTATGACTATCACGGTTATCAACCGATATTTGCCAATAACCCGAGGCTAGGTCTAATGTATGAAACCTCAAAGTTTAACGTTGTTCGACATTCGTAACAGTAGCGTTGAGAGAAGTCCTGTTTCCGCAGAAATCAAGCAACTTAAACAAATGACTGAATGTTCTGTGGCACTTAGTATTCCTGAACTGATACAAAAGAAGCGAGATGGGGAGAGGCTGTCCGCCGAAACGATCCGTCTGTTCGTGTCTGGGGCAGTGAGCGGCGATATGCAGGACTGTCAGTTCGGTGAGTCAGCGTCGAAACATTTATCTTTCAGTTTCTGTTTGCCCCTTTCCCGATGTCGACGTGGAGCAACTACGAAGTGTCGGGATGTCGTGTTAGGGTCGGGTGCGGGTCGGTGGACCCCCCTCTTGCAGGGGGTCCGGTAGCCCCGTGATTTGTTTACACTTAAATGCTTAAAGATGGCTTCTAGAATCTTAAAAATGTACAATGTTATGAAAACGTTGGTAATATAATGTTGATTTATTAGTACATATATGCTATACAATATGCTGATTTATTATTGTTATACAATATAACAAACACAAGTAAACTAAATTGAAGAATTGTGCGACTAGAAGCCAAGCACCTTTGGTAATGGTCCATTAAGATATTTAAAATAATTAAATAAAACATTACATGTATATAAAAATTCCCAAGTTGGGTTGATTAGGAAAAACAATCGTCATATCAATACAGAAAGATAATTATATATTTCTACAAGGCAATAGTTAAAGATAAATAGGAGACCGTGAAGCTGCCGTTTGCAATGGACAATTGCGTGTTGTTAGAAAGTACACGACAATACTTGGCTACTATATGAAGCCCATAACATGACATCGTCAGCAAGATTAGCTGTTTGCTCGATTTTTCCGCGTATATACAAACTCGTCGTTTTCTCGAGGCTGCGTTACACCACCTGTACGTCAAAACTAGCATAAACATACACCCACACGATACAGTTATCGGGTGAAATTGAATGGTTCAGCGGTAGAATGTTCCCCTGTTCGATTCCCGTGTAATGAATCTTTTGAGTTGTAATTATAAAGTCACACTTAGACAGACATTTTTTTATTAAAATCAGCATCATTCCATTAGCATAATAACTTTTAAAGTTTATCATAACTCACCAACATAATTCGTATGCATGTCAGACCTGGGGCAGATACATCGTGTATCTGTATCTTTTGTATCTAGACACATTTTTTAAATATCTGTATCTGTATCTAGATAATTTTGTTCAAAATGAAAAGTATCTGTATATGTATCTAGATACAGTGACTATGTATATGAATTTTCAGATACTTTTCAGATACATTTCAGATACAAAGTATATCACAGATTTTGCTGCAAATATTACATTGGTGTAAATTGTTCCCACCTGACAGTTTCTGGTCAGTTCCAGTCGTAAACAGTTGGATTGGTCCGCTGAGGAGGCATGGGGATAAAGTTTTTTTTAGTTGACCTGGTTACTATTTCCTACTGACTTAAGAGGAAATGTTTTCCACAGAGTTGGTGCGGCAACCGAGAAAGCTCGAGTTCCAATGGGAACGAAAAGTGGGTTAGAAATAAATGATCAACGCCGCAAGCAAGGCGCGTAGCTTCGAGCGGGGCGTGTAACCCTCCTCCTCGACGTGTGAGATTTTGAAAAATTGTAATCAAAATGGTGCGCTTTGGTACATTTGATAATTGTTGGCCTTTCAAATGTAAATCATTCCCACCTCATATATTAAATGATATAGGCCGTTAGAATTGTTGTAGGACATTCAACGGTTGTTGGGATATACTCATTTTGCTGCAAACTACGCGTGGCATACGCACAATTGGTGACTATCGTAAGGTAAACCAGTTGTCAAACAATGTAGCCCGTATGAAACTTCGCATTGCCCGTATGAACTACTGATTCGCTGCATACACGAAACCAACAAATGCACTGACGAGGCGGTTATGTCCGTTTGCGATATATAGATAGATGTATAGCTTGGATTATAGAAACCTTCATAATAAATTTAAACATACTGCTAAGATAGCTTACTATGCTAATCTGTTTAATACATTTAAGAACGATTCGAAGAAGGCGTGGCAGTTGCTTAAGGCTATGACAAGGAAACACAACGACAAGCCCAGTATTCCTACATGTTTTAGATATAACAACGACTTCACTAATGATCCTGGTGAAATTTCGAATACATTTTGTAATTTCTTAACATACGTTTTTGCTACTTATGCTAATGTATCCGTGCACCAAATAACAGTTCACCAGATATCTACAGAACAGTCCTGCGAAAATGTTAAGAGATTTGGTTAATCCCACTGATGCAAACGAAATTAGGCAAATGATACGGTCTCTTCAACATAAAAAAGTTATGGCCATGAAAACTTCAGTCCTCATTTTTGAAATTACCATGTGAACACATACACCCTCCTCC
>BSQZ01000021.1:9877515-9952515 GCA_033239005.1 Lamellibrachia satsuma | reverse complement strand
AAAAATCTCGTGTTCCGAAAGAGTCACATGTTCGGTTGGTGCGACTGGGCCTGTTTACGTGTTTTACCGCACATTTCATTTTCGACCGCACGTAAACCGAGACACGTCTGCCCGTTTCACCTCATTTGACATTCTTCTCTAGTAGCGTTGAGAGAAGTCCCGTTTCCGCAGAAATCAAGCAACTTCAAAAAATGACTCAATCTTCTGTGGCACTTAGTATTCCTGAACTGATACAAAAGAAGCGAGATGGGGAGAGGCTGTCTGCCGAAACGATCCGTCTGTTCGTGTCTGGGGCAGTGAGCGGCGATATGCAGGATTGTCAGATCGGTGAGTCAGCGTCGAAACGATTATCTTTCAGTTTCTGTTTGCCCCTTTCCCGATGTCGACGCGGAGCAACTACGAAGTGTCGGGATGTCGTGTTAGGGGCGGGTGCGGGTCGGTGGATCCCCCTCTTGTAGGAGGTCCGGTAGCCCCGTGATTTGTTTATATTTAAATGCTGAAAGATAACTTCTAGATTCTTAATGTAAAAAGTTATTAAAAAGTTGGTAATATAATGCTGATTTATTATTGTGATACAAAATATAACAAACGCAATTAAACTATATTGAAGACTTGTTGCGACTAGAAGCCAAGTATCATTGGTAATGGTCCATTCAAATATTAAAAATAATAAAATAAAACGTTACATGTATATAAAAATTCCCAAGTTGGGTTGATTAGGAAAAATTCGTCATATGAATACAAAAAGCTAATTATATAGTTGCATAAGGTTATAGTTAGAGATTAATAGGAAACCAAATGTAAACTTTTACAATATTGCATGCTACGAATGAGTCATATTGGTAGAAGAACTGGAAAGCCGGAAGTAGCATTATAAAAAGAACAGTGAAGATTCGATATATGGACGTATTTTGTTCTCACAGAAAACGACAAGTGAATGGAACAAAGTATATACTGATTGTCTAAATGCTAATCGAGTGGATATGTTTAAAACATAATTGACAGAAACGTGATAAGGGCCGGCCACATGTAAACGACAAATTGTTGTACTTTCACTTGCCACCAGAACTTGCTTCTTTTTGAATAACAATCTCGTTTATGTTGCTAAACCTTGAACTTCAGGAAAAGTAACACGACCGTTTGATAACCCGCACAGAATGTTGACGTTAACATGGGTCAACAGATGTGTTTGATTGACAAGGTTGCTGTTATCGGCATTAGGGAGAACGAGGGCGTGCATAGGAGGGGCGGGAAGAGCTAGCTACGTCATAAGGCTGCAGGGATAACGTTCTGGTGATATGCAGGGAGATTATTCAGCCGATTAATAGCTTAGCTGTCCACTACCGCGGTCTAATCAGCAATCGCAGTGATTAATTGTCAAACCAGCCCAACACAGACCGAGTGATTGTGCAATGATTGCGCAATGTAAACACAACGTGAACTTCATCCCATAACAGAGTCAGTCGAACCAGAAATAAGCAAACACGCCACGTGTGCTTCAACACAGTTTAATTGTTTTGAGAATTTAAAAGTACCTATATGCTACTCTATTTTATTTCATGCAATTATTCATAAGGGTGGGTTGTGACGCCACAAACGCTATAATACAAGACTCTAAACACGGACGTCATTGTTATGTTTGTTCTAGTACTGTAGCTATATCAAGACGCCGTTAAGATGCTGTTTGTAATGGACAATTGTGTGTTATTAGAAAGTTCACGAGTAACCGGGTGAAATTGGATGGTTTAGCAATAGAATGTTCGCCTTTTCGATTCCCGTCTAAACTTGTATTGTTCTCACAACTATAGCTGCGACAAATCCAGAGTTCCCAGGGCTCCCTCTCATTTCCCAATTACGTTGACCCCCGAGGTCAGAGCAATTTAGCAAATGTCAAGATTAAAGGGAAGACTGAAGCGTCTAAACAGTACCATCAATCTTTGGCACCATATGGATTTTGGGTGGTTTTACTATAAACTTTTCGAAACCTGTTTTTCTGTTGCTAATCTAGGCTTAATACATCGAATAAACCTCAAAATGACTTACTAAACATTAGTTATTAGAACTAATTAAATCAAACTGCCATATACTTTACAATGTGATAGGGGCGGGTGCGGTAGTAGACACGATTTTAGTTTCATGCCATTATATGCCAACCGTGAGATTGATGAGACGACGAATGAAAGCTCGACCTGGTGAAATGACTCGGCTTGCGAATGTGAGTAGCCCTATGACAGATTGGAGTTGGTGTAAAGTAACAGAACGACTTTTCCGCATGGCCTCAAGGGATGACAGAAGCTTCTGAACTTTATCTTGGGGAAGGCGAGCCTCCCACTTGACCGTGTCCAGTTCGATGCCAAGAACAGTGATGAGTGTAGCTGGAAAACAGGTCTTCTCGTGTTTGATGGGAATAGAAAGCTCATTTGCCTGTGCCATGAAAAGATTAAGATCGTCAAACAACGTGATGAATTTGGGGGGCCGATGAAGATGAAATCGTCCAATATGTGACTCACAGCCATTACACCCCGTGTCTTCAGGACCCACTGCAAAGCACAAGTCAATCTTTCAAAAATGTGGCAAGATTTAGAACATCCCATTGGCAGGCAACGGTCGTAGAAGAAATTAGAATTCCATGTGAAACCGAACAAATGGTAGCAAGACGGGTGGATGGGAATCATGCGAAAGGCATCCTCGATGACGGTCTTACCCACCAGTGCACCTCGCCCAAACTGATTCAACAAAGATATGACATGGTCTAAAGTTTCATAAGAGACAGCGGTGAAGTCCTTTGGAATACACTCATTGATGGAATTAACCTGTGGGTAAGAAAGATCATGAATAAGACGGAATGCGTTTGGCTCTTTCTTTGCCACTAGCCCAAGCGGGGATGACTGGTAATGAGTGAATGGCGGTGAAATGAATGGGCCAGCAATGTGTCCCAGTGAAAGCTCTTTGGAAAGTTTCTGTTCGACTACGTCCTTATGGTATAAAGCAGATGGGTGATTGTGGGTAGAAAGGAGAGAAGGGGTACCAAAGTAGTTTATTTTGAATCCGTTGATGAAACCGTCCACAAGAAAATTAACTTCCGCCTGGTCATAACCAGTGAGGGCCTGTAGTAACTGTTCAAGATTTACTGGTGTTGGGACTGCTGACTTTTTGACGAGATGAGCTGGATGGATGGGGTGCATGACATTTGGCACACACGTGCTTGAATTTGCACATACGCGAGTGACACTTGCCCCCTCGCTGGTATTACCAGCAGTAGCCAACTGGAAAGGGTTGCGGGTGACGGGATTTGATGGGCACATGGCCGGGAGCACGAGCTGACCCCCCCCCGAACATCCTTAATGTACATACACTTGAAGAACAGGTCCCACCTGGGTTGCTCCTAGGGGAAACCTGCTAAATGAAACTGCCGGAGTGACCGGAATCGTGCGTCATATTGACGCCAGGCCAATGGTGGACCTGTCGCGGCAATATCACGCACAACCTCGCAATATTTAAACAAGCCGGGTGCTGCCTCCGGAAAACGTTGGGCATATATTGCCCCAAACACCAAGAAGACAGAATTCCACTGATCGATGGTGGACATCTGTCTTCCCCTGGCCTGGGGCAGCAAAGAGAAGACTTGGTGCGAGTCACCAGATGAGACGGCCATTTGTTGGGGTTCGAAATGGAGGACGTGAGTCAATTAAAAAAACTCGACGAATTCATTCGCCCATATCTTGGCCTTTATGCGCTCAGGAAGGTCGGCCCCCAAGGCGGTGGTGTGGAATGGAACACACGTGTTTGGAGCTGGCTCACCTTTATCGTCCAGCAATGTGCTGAGTACGCCAGCAACAGCGAAGTCCATGGGATTGTCCCGCTCGATGTTGGGGCCTGCCGTTGGCCACACGACTTCGGGGGCGGGATCCACCGATGGCGGGGGCGCAGTGGGCGTGATAATGGCCACCATGTCAGCAGTGCTGCCTGCTGCGTCCGGGACCCCGTGAGGTGCGGCTGGCAAGTCCTCTGGTCGCCCCGCAGCGGCAGCAACCGTGCGACGTCGGCGAATGGGTGGTGCTGGCGCGGGCGGCTCAGCCTCGGCGGCGCGCTTCCTGGCTGCTCGGCGGTGGGACGGCGGTCTCACCATGGCTCGTACCGGTTTGGGTAGACGTCCGCGTGGCGGCATACTGGAAATGTTAAACAAGGGGCAGAAACAACGTCCATTTGCAATATAAATAATGGCACCATTGTGGAACTATCCCAAATAAATGTGGGGGGGGGGGTGGGCAAATAGTTTATCACAGCACATCCACCAAACACGGGTGATGAGTGAGAGGGTCTAGCATATCCAACAGTCGGTATCACAACACACCCACCAAACACGAATCATAAGAGAGTGGGGCCGTCAGAGCAACCAGTCTATATCACAGCACACCCACCAAACACGAATCATAAAATAGTGGGGCAATCAGAGGAAACAGTCTGTATCACAGCACACCCACCAAACATGAATCGTAAAATAGTGGGGCCATCAAAGCAACCTCACTGTATCACAGCACACCTGTTTTTATTGAAGTCTGCACCGTAACAAGCATTATCGGAGGAGAGAGTGTAGACGGCATAATAATAATATATATATATATATATATATATATATATATATATATATATATATATATATATATATATATATATATATATATATATATATATATATATATATATATATATATATACACACACACATACATACATATACACATACATATACACATACACATATATGGCATAACAGCGAGAGGTTAAATGAAAGCCAGTCATACTGCAACCAACATACGACCCCTAGCATTGACAAGAACAGTATTTTTTTTTATTATTTATTTATTTATTTATTTTTTTTTTATTAAGTGTCAATAATAACTGCACAAGGATGAGGGGAATGCCAGGATAAACTAGCCTGTACTTAAAGATGGGAGAGAGACTGGTCCCACTGTTTCGCAGCAAATAAGGCAGCTCCCCTGATGGAGCGCACATATTTGCACATCCCTACTTCGTTGATCCGATGTCAGGGCATCCAGCGTACGATTAACGACAAACTGAGCGTCGTTAAAATCAGCACGTGGTGCGTACCGCCGGCGCCTGGTCGGTCGCACGGCGACGCGCGGCATAACCTGACAAAGGACTTCTTCCGACACCGAAGCGACAGCCAACACCCGCTGGGCGAGGGCTACAATACGGGAGGCAAGTCGACTGGGATCGACGCCGGCAAGGGACAGATCGTTAGTGCCGCTGTCGACAACAACCGCTCGCCGACCGAGCTCGCAAATCAGCGGCAACTCGGCCAGCAAACCATCAACTTTGAGACCACCCACGCCGTGGTAAAAAACACTTGAAAAAAGACCCAAGTCCACAGCGGACGTGAAACGAAGGCAATTTTTGGAGAAGGATGACAAAATGGCGGCGAACAAAGGAAATGTGCGAGACCAACGAACAAAATAGTTAATCCACTCAAATCAAGGATTATCAAAGTAGCAATCCGCGAACAAACGCGTATCACTTATATATATACTGTAGACAAAAGGTCTAAACCGAATAGAAACAACGTTGAACAATACCAACCTTGAATCGTGGTTGAATAAAATCTTCCTTTGTGTTGAAAAAAACGAAGACGGGTGAAGTTATTGAATTCCAACACAAAGGGAACGTTCCACACCCAGCCTCGTTTTGATCCCGGGTGAATGTTTACGTAATCCGAACCGTTGGCCGACTATCACACAACGGACCGTTGGTGGACTATCATCTCACAAGATAATTATAGTAATATTCGCCTCACATTGTATAAATATTATTTTTACATATGTAAAAATATTCATATATATATATATATATATATATATATATATATATATATATATATATATATATATATATATATATATATATATATATATATATATATATATACTGTCAGAGAAAACACACTGAATGTGTATAATGCCAGCTAGTCCCCTACACCATACACCACCACAATGCTACACTGCCTAAATATGACTAAAATGGCTGAGAGATCGACACACAAGGCCAATTAAGTAGCCGCGGCCCACGTACGGAATTGGGCTCTTCCCGAAGTTAGGACACGCAACTATAATAGTATAAATGCAAGTATTGATAACGAATTAAGCAACCGATATGCAGCGCAGAACACTAAATGAAGATTTCACAGAATATATAATATATAGATATATAATATAATAATATATGATTAATTTTGTGCTTATATTCTGGTAAATCAATTACTCGCAACAAATAAACATATAGACATATAGTGACAGTACTTCTGAGTTCACCTAATTAAGACTATAAGTCCAAGACAGTTTACGTCCTTCGAGTTTGGCGCCTAAAATTACCATGTGAAAAGATCTACTTTCGTATGCTTTGCGAAAAAAATAACTTGTATAATGCTCAAAATCAATGTATTGGATAATAAAACATACAGCCAAAGATTCACAAAGGAATTTCTAAAGATGTACGTGCCTTAATTGTCTTGCGGCGCGCCAATCGTTTATAAATTATAACTGTAAAAAGAATATGGCGGCATGGGGTAGACACGCAGTAAAAAATGTAATAATGATAGTTGTCAGTGAATATTGTGAACATATAGAGCTTACAACAACACAAATTTTTCATTGTTTGTTAATTTTTTGTGAGAGTAACTACACGTTTCATACGAATTTTAATTAGTTTCTTTTCATTTTATTTCCCTTCCCGCGTGGTTCGCGGGAAAAATCCCCTTGCATGATACGCCAAATTTAATTCAAGTAATAAATCATAAGGTTACGGCGCGCGTGAGATATCAGTGCTCGGGCTTCCCTCGGTCCGAGCACTGATAAATGTCCTCCCGCGAGTGCGGGCGCCGCATGTGTGGCTGGCAAACGGGCTGCCGTCTGGCAGCCGCCGATGTCCGCCCTCGGGCCGATGAATGCGTGCTGGCTGGGACATGATTCCTCATCCCGTTTTAAACCTAAATTGGTTATTTGGCTAGTGAATCAAACAGGCAAAGTTGTGCGATCACAAATCCAGTCACTGACACTGGAAGCATGCTGTACGTTGCTTTTCAAATAAAAAATTAATGTTCGTATAGTAACTTTCATCTTTAGTACACCTACCTAAATTCGAAGTCTTAACCACGTCAAACTTCGACGTTGTTACGACTAAAGTTGATCGCCGTTATATTGACGTTCGTATATGTTTTCCCATAATGCGCGTTGCGTACTGACCTACATTCGACTTCCAAACGACGTCAGACTTCGACGTCGGTACGACGGGGGTTGATCGGCGTTTCATAGACGTTGTGTATATGTTGTCCGACGTCCCGACTTTATTTCAACCTATTTTCGACGTCAAAACGACGTCGGTGTGCCTGCTGGGAGTACTACGAGAATGACATTCTGTCACAGTTATGCAATATTCTGCACTCGTCGACATTAACTAACGTAATCAGCTCTTTACGGGAAATTGATGATGCGCAACAAACTCGTTTGATTATGTTACCATTGACTTCAAGTTACCTAACACTAGACATGTGGTAACTGCTTAATTGCGTATATAAACACCTGGGTCTGGCCTAAATATAATTTGCGACAAAATTTATCGCCTATTTAACCAAGTTACGATTCAGAAAACTATATTTTTATGGAATTTCAATTAGGTAGGTAGGGCAAAGAAATCGTATCTGGGAAAGAATCCCTTCGGTAAATATCGTCCATGTGTTATGAATGATGTAGTTCATTATTTTAGGTACATTCCATGTGTGGACATTATTGACGTACTCAGTTTCTGAAAAATGTTGCAGCCACTTTCGTGTAAGCTCCTATGGTGGGGTAAGAAGCCCACCCACGGGGCAAGAAGCCCTCTCTGGACGTTTGCCATATTATAATTTCTTTATTTTAATTTTTTTTCATATGTCGCCGACAACAATTATATTTAAATTAGTAATATAATCGTATTTCCATATTTTATGCATTTATTTCTTTTTTCTCAGTTTTCCGTGGTTATCGTTCATAGTCCTACTTTTGGTGAGGACGATTTGGGTAATTATGAAGCTCACATTTTAATGAGAATACTTTACCCCGTGTTTTGTTTCCGCTACATATATTGTAATCAGATGGACATCAGATGATATGCGGCTCCGTCTGGCTACCTCGAAATTCTTATTTTGGAGCCATATGGCTAGATGAAGGTGGTAGCAAATTCTCGTATAGGGGCGTCTTACCCCACCTTACCCTGTAGACTTATTGCCACATGAAAACCACAGGGGTAACAAACATTTTCTTGTTTTGAAGTTGCCTTGGTTTGTACCCCAGTAATTACCAAGCCAAATAGAATTTCGAATGTGCCTGCAACACTTATTTGTAATATTTAGCAAAGATGCGTTCGTGTGTGCGTGCGTGTGTGTGTGTGCGTGTGCGTGTGCGTGTGCGTGCGCGTGCGCGTGCGCGTGCGCGTGCGCGTGCATGTGCGTGCGTGCGTGCGTGCGTGCGTGCGTGCGTGCGTGCGTGCGTGCGTGCGTGCACGAAATTTTCTACGTGAACCGTATCTGGTTCTACAGGGGCGATGCTGATGGCGATCTTCCTGCGTGGCCTCGACCTCACTGAGACTGTTACACTCACTAACCTCATGACGCAGTCGGGAGACGTGTTGACGTGGCCTGAACAGTGGCGTCACCTGGTGGTCGACAAACACAGCACGGGTGGTGTTGGAGACAAAGTCAGCCTGCCCCTGGTGCCGGCTTTGGCGGCGTGCGGAATGAAGGTACGTCTTAGGATGATGACCTAACGCAGGCCACTGCCTGTGTGGGTGAACTTTATGTAAGCAACAGACTGTCACCTCACACAGCGTTGGATAAATAAAGATAGCAAGCCTATGACATGTGACCTATGACCTGTGACCTGGTTCGCTCCCATCCTTTCAGTCTACGATCTCACAAAGACAAAACGGGGCCAAGCGTAGTTACCCATTAGTTTACCAAGCTTGACTTATGACATTTAACTCTAAACAGCCCTGTATTTAGCTAACATAGGAGTGATTTATTTTCAGAGTTTTCCTTCTCTATAATTATTGAGTCCACAGCAGGTATTTTCCATTTCCATGTGTGTGATCTTTTACTTTCCCAGGCATAGGCACCAGATAGAAGGGACCAACGGCTTTTTACTGTCTCTTCCGAAAGACACAGGCAAAGTGGGGTAAACAAAGTTGCCCAAGCTTCGAAACGGCGGAGGTGGTTTTGAACCTCGGTCCCTTCGACTGAAAAGTCCGACGCTCTACCGCATGACCACCGCGCCTCACGTAGTATTACATACGGTTACATACGGAAACAAAATTAAGTCAAAGACCCAGTGCCCCACCAAAAATACGCAATTAATTATTTTGTATGCACCCGTCTCGTCTTTGTTGATAGTCATTGTCATTAACGTTGTTTTCTTTATCTTGTTATTCGCCGTCTTTCCAAAGGAATAGGTCCACTAGACTCACACGTGACCAGTGTTCTAATGTTGGTTACACCAGGTTCCGAAGATATCTGGCCGCGGACTGGCCACGACGGGCGGCACTCTTGACAAACTCGAGTCGATTCCCGGCTACAAGGTGGAGCAGGACGAGACTCACATCGTCCGCATGGTTACCGAGGTCGGCTGCTGTATCGTCGGTCAGACGAGTCGCCTTGTGCCGGCGGACAAGAAACTCTACGCTATCCGTGACGTCACAGCCACAGTCAACAGTATACCGTTGATTGGAGGCCAGTAACTTTCATCGCATTGATGGGTGTCACACATCGTATGGTTATCCTGGGGATTAATCCACAATTTCAGCTATGCATACAAAATAGTAGTTTCAATAATAAAATCCCTTTTCAAAATACAAACATACTGTAAATTCACAAATTACCGCCAAAATAAAAGACAACCATTCCTAAAGTAATATGTGCCAGCTAAACCTAGCCAGGGATCCTGTAGAAATACACAAACTATAAGCGTTACAACGTGGGGTGTTGAACGACTCCCGCAAAGCAATGCTGTCTAGTTCCGGTGTAGTGTAACTTTAACATGTGGTCATGGGTGATGAATAAAAGACGTTCAACACATCATGTTTTGGCGACGAGACTGGATTTCAATTGTCAGCAGCCATGAACTGCCGATGTCCGCGGTCATTGCTGACCATATGGAGACACAGCATTCTGAAGCGACGTCTATTTTGAGACCAACTTTGGACTCGCAAATGTCGATCAAGCTGCGCGCAGGACAAAACGCAACACGTCGAGGAAGCTTCACGGAAAACCGCAGCAGAGCAAGTAGCTGCAATACGTTAAAAACATGTCGCTGCACGGAACTTTGAGTTTACTGGGAAAGACTGTTCCTCCTACCAATACAGGCTGGGGTTCTATTTTGAAGTGAATGGCATCGGCATTGACGGAACTGACTTAAGCTTAACTGCGCCAATTGCTAACAGAATATTTAAACTAAGGCCAAACACCATATTACGTTTCAACTTTTGTTCGGCGTACGGAAAGAAGGGTCGGTCGATAAATGACTTTGTGGCAGAATTAAGGAATCTAATTAGAAAATGTGATTTAGGGAAAACTAACGCAGGTGTGCAACTGACTGCTCAATTAATTCTCGAAGAAAAATTTAGGGACCGGTTAGTCTGTGGTGTGGCAGATACAGAAATCCAACTTCGTTTTGTTGGGTGAACCAGATCTGGACTTTAAGAAAGCACTCCAACTGGCTCTCGCTATGGAGTCTGCTGCTGCCCACGACAGTACACCGAGTCATGAGGACATCCACAAAGTGACCGTACGCAAACAAGTCATTAGGAAAGTGAAACCGACACCAGCCACTCAAAATTATCACAAACGCTCCTGTTTCCGATGTGGAAACAAGTCAAACTCGCCCAATATCTGTTACCACAAAGATACAAAAATGCCGAATGTCGAGTGTGCAAGAAATCGGACACACTAAAAGCAATTGTGTTTCGAAATTAAAAACAGGAAACGGTAAAAGTAGATCCACGTACAACTACATGGGATGAAGATACCAATGGAAGTGGATGCAGGTGCCACACTGTCAATAATTAGCGAACAAACGTTTCGCAAACATTGGAGAAAATATCAACGCTGTGGCACGAAACGCACAAGGGACAAGCTGCTCACGTATACGGGGGAGCGTGTCAAAACAAGGATCATTGACGTCACAGTCGAAGCTAAAAACAACATAAGTTCCGCTCATGGCCATCAGTGGCAATGGCCCTAGCTTACTTGGTAAAAACTGGCTGAGTAAACTGCAACTTGATTGGGTTGTGGTTCATCAGTTTAATACGTCACATTCAACGTAAAAAGCAGAATCGGCAGCTCAAGGATGTGCTAAACAGCGTTACAGACTCGCACTATGCAGTCAATATAGACTTTGCCAAATTCTACGTAGACGTTGGTGCAGACCACTACGATATGTAATGCGATACGTGGCGGAAAAGGAACTCGATCGGTTCCTTGCTAAGGATATCATAGAGCCTGTCCAGTACTCAAACTGGGCAGGCTCTTTATTACCAACAATTAAGGCAGACACGACGGTACGTCTCTGCGGTGACTCACCTTTAACCAAGTAGCCAAATCCCACATTCCACGTATAGAAGACATGAATGTACAGATTGGGACGGTGCTACATATGCCAAGTTTGACACGCGCCACTGCATCCGACGGCCTCGCCGAACGAGCCGTTGGAATCGTCAAGTTAGGTTAAAGCGCATACACGATGTTGACTTGGAAACCAAATTAGCGCCCTTCCTCTTCGACTACCGAATCACACCACACTCCACAACGGACATAGCCCCTGCTGAACTGTTAATGCATTGGAAGTTGAAGTATCGGCTTCATCTGATCAAACCAGACGTAGGTGATATGGCGACAGCACAACATACCAAGCAGAAAGCGAAGCTTGAACATCATGCCATAGTTGGGACATTCCACCCGTGTGATCCAGTTTACGCTCTACACTACCAGGAAAACACTAAAAGATGGGTGCCTGGTGCGTTCGACCAACAGACAGGACCTGTATATAATACCGTTCGTCTCGAAGACGTCACATCGATCAACTTCACGAAAGACTGTCAAATTCTAAAGTATTGTCATCTGACCTGCCTGTGCGACTGGAGATGACATTTCCGAATGAAAGGGCCGAATCTCCTGATGAGCCACAGGCCTCACAACCGGTACAGCTTAGTTCACCAGTGAAGACGTCCGCACCAAGTCAGCCAACTCACATTTTTCCTGCTTCAGCACCTGTAGCAGAGATTCGACGTTCTTCACGCTTCAGGAAGCAACCTGAACGTTTGGATTTGTAATTGTGTTAAAGTAGTATCAAGACAACCGCTGCAAAAGTTTGTTTGTAAGTGTAATTTTTTTTATAGGTCATATTTGAACTATACATACTCAGAGAGTTTTCTTTAAACTGGTTTTTTCACTAAAGTTGGGAGGGATGTCGAGTATTGAGATACCCCATGATCGTCGGAGGTCGAAGTGCAATGATGTGTACTTAAGGTACAGAGTAACTTTAAAACATGTGTTCATGAATGATGAATAAAAGACTTTCCATACACCACAATCCACAACCGATTTATTCTGTCGCAAATACGGTTCTTTGATTTCCAAATAATTGTGTTGTGTTTGAACAGCTTAAGTAACATCTGCGGTCGATTTATCACAAAAATACGTTTATTTTTGTTCAAATAATCAACAGAATTGACTTTAGTTTTTAGATCTGGTAAGTCTCAAAATAGTCCATATCCAAAATATTACATACACTGTACGGGTCAATATCGAGAATGGGCGAGATCAGCAGCAAAGGTGAAATTCCTGTTTACAGCTTTTCCAGTTTCACTTCACTTAATGTTTGACCAAACATTAAGTATTTTAAAAGCTTGTCTGATGATTTCACACACAAACTACTTACAAAAGTTGTACAAACGAACTAGCATGTTGCAGTGATACTAGGTAGGTTTTGTTTTTCACACAATGAATTTGAAATGAGCATAGGGAAAAAATCTAATTGCGGAGTGACTTTTTAGCCCACATTTGTAGCATACAACCTTTCTCTGAATGTACAGATCCCAGCACATGTGCAACTTATGTTCTTGCTTCTCTCAAGATAAATGACATTTATACTAAAAATAAGATTGACCTTCAAACTTTCTTATTCGCCGTTATTTATTTAATAGCATCCATCGTTTCCAAGAAGGCTGCCGAGTCCTTGTCTGCGTTGGTACTCGACGTCAAGTTTGGTCGGGGTGCCCTCTACAAACAACTGGAAGAAGCCCGCGAACTGGCGACAAGTTTGGTACGTTCGCTGTTGTCAGCATATACCCCTACTTCAAGATTGTTTGTGTGTTTGTTTGTGTGTGTGTGTGTGTGTGCGTGCGTGTGTGCGTGCGTGCGTGCGTGTGTGCGCGTGTGTTTGTGTGTGCGTGTATGTGCGTGTGTGTGCGTGTGTATGTGTGTGTGGGGGGGGGTGTGTGCGTGTGCGTGTGCGTGTGCGTGTGCGTGTGCGTGTGTGTGTGTGTGCCTTTTTGAGAAATTCTTACTGGACTATTAAAAAAATAAAAAAAAGGCGAGCGAAAACATACAACTGAGGAAGTAAAAATGCACCAATATGGCGTTAGTTGGTAATTTCGTGCACATGTACTCGGTTTCTATAGTAATTGTTCACATCTTGCATCACGAACAGGCGAGTCTAAGTGAAGGAATGGGAATCCGGACGACAGCTCTGCTGACCAACATGGACAACGTGATAGGGCGCACCGTGGGCAATGCCCTCGAAGTGGCCGAAGCCTTGGAGTGTCTTCGCGGGATCGGACCAAACACCTTGAAGGAGTTGGTAACAGAGCTAGGTACGCACACGCATGCATGCACGCACGCACGTGCACACAGGATCGAATGCACGCACGCACGCGCACGCACGCACAAATTTGTCGGAAGTTAAGGGTTGTTGGATTGTCATGTCATAGAAGATGGCGTTGACTGTTATATGTTAATAACGTCTACAAAGGATAGCGAGCTGGAGACATGTAGACAAGGGTGGAATCTATGTAGTAATATACTTTCGAGGCACCCTGGCAGTATCTCCTCCCTCCCAGGTCCAATCGCCTATTTCTGTGTTCCTTCACCTTCGTGCACCGTTGGCCTCTGATCAACAGGTTGGCGATAATTTTTAAAACCTCACCAAGGTAGTTAGTTATATTTAAATACTTACGTGTTTGCTGCCCCCCAGAGATGCTTTTCCATCTGTCAGGGAATAATGGAAACAGTTGGCGAATTAAATGATGAACTACTCTCTAGAGGGCGCCACTTTGTCTTATTTACCACAAAATATCGCGTGTAGGCTAATAACAGCAATAATACTTACATATATGTGTGTCTAACTATTTATTGAAAAGCGATTACGTTTTCTCACTAGGCGGTCATCTTCTGGTCAACGCTCAACAGGCGGCGGATGTAGAGGAAGGTCGAAAACGAATCGCTGACTCTCTAGACAACGGAGAAGCAATGAAGAAGTTCGCCGCCATGTTGACTGCCCAGGGCGTCGCCACTGACACGGTGGCTAAGGTGACAACGTCACAGGAGGAGGCCATCGCTGTACTCCCCAGGGCAAACTTCACTCGACATCTGAACTGCGCGAAGACAGGTAAACGTCCTAAGACTTATTTATTAGTAAAGTAGAAGAGCAACACGAACACGGGTCTAGTGAGAGTTGTATTTTAGTCAACAACAGTTGTTCCATTGGTACATGTGGTATAAGTGGTACCAGTGGTACCAGTTTTATAAGTGGTACACGTGGTACAAGTGATAACCAGTTGTATCAGTTGTATAAGTGATAAAATGGGTACCTGTTGTACCAGTGGTACATGTGGTACAATTGGTACAAGTTGTTCCAGTGGTTCCTGTGGTACAAATTGTACAAGTTATACCAGTGGTCCATTCGTACCTGCAGCCACAAAAAGCCCCCACAAAATCAATCACAATCCATGAGATCAACCGATTAGATTGTCTCTTCGCTTCCACTGAATCTGGTTCCACGAAGTGTCACAATGGACGACGGTGTTCAAGACGTTGATCAAGATAAATACAATACATATCAGCAAAGCCATTGCTGTAAGTCGGTGTCATCTCGTTCGTGTTGACCCTAGAGCACACACGGAGCTTTTAGTTTCAATGGACAATCCTCATACGTTAAGCGGAATTTTCGGATGAACTATTTTCCCAAGTAGAGCTTCTGAATACACTTATAGCAAGGCATGTGTAACGTCAGTAGTAAATTAAAGCGATCATTTGATCCGTGAGTACACAACAGCTTAGGTTTCATTGTTTCACGTTTGAACGGCGTGCGTATTAGGTTACATGCTATTATTTCGGGAATTATAACCTTGATGTAGTGTTTCGTTGAGTCTTCACTTGGGCGTATTTACCGCCAATTTATTCGATGCCAAATACCGTACAGATAACGAAGAACATGTTATAGCTCATTTTAAGGGCTAATGTAAAGCGCTTTAGATTAGAGGAAGACATTGACAACTATGCACATATATTGCCCTGGTGTGCATCATAATACCATATCGTTGTCAACACACGTGGGTGTCAATGTCTTCGTTGTCTTCCTATGCTGCTGCGTTTGTAATTCTCCACATTTTACATTAATCATTCATTGTGTTTTGTCTGCAGTTAACAATTCACCTTAATCTTTACCCCTTGATCGGGACAGACGTATGGGTGCCATTTCCACATATTCAACTTTGTCTGTCATCTGCTGTGCATAGTAGGGTCGGTAGGCTTTGGTTGGTCCAATCCTGTACAATATCCAGCCAGTTTTTCCTCTATCTATCCCATATTCACTTGCCCAAAAGAGTGCATCGCAATATGTTTTTTGAAATGGTGCTGTGTCGGGTGATGTGGCCAAACCAGGAGAGCTATCGTCGTGTCACCTTTGACAACAACGACTCTTGCTTTCCAGCAAAGTCCACTTGTTGTCTCACGTTTTCATTACCAATTCGCATTGTGCAAATTAACATTTCGTAATTATTCAACTGACATGATCCACCCGTTGTGATACATATAATGAGATATCCTTTGCAGGCTACGTGACGGCCATAGATGCGAGCGTGTGCGCCCTCGTGTCTGCCAGACTCGGCGCCGGACGGATGAAGGCCAGCGACGTCGTCGACCCTGCCGTTGGCCTGCAGCTGTACGTAGACGTCGGCTCGCACCTACGTCAAGGTCAGCCACATTCGCTTCTCTTAGAATTAGAACTTACCATACCAATAGTGGAATGACGTGTTGTGTGCGCGTCATCCACGGCTGTGAACCTCATTCTGCGTGCACGTGCAAACAAGTCTGACGCACCCAAGCACATAACACTCGTACTAACGTTCACTAACCTCAGAATCACTGTAAAAGTTGGCGATATTTTAACACATGTAAATAGGGTAACACGAGGCAACACGGCGCCCTGAGGTAAGACGGTCCCCATTACGTACGCAAAATATAAAACTCTGAACGCCCCCAAATCTGGTGCAAAATGATGCAAACATATATCGGATACCTATCCGTAAAGCTCACCAACACGAGACAGACGTAGACTGTTACTATGATGGAATATTACTAAACCAATTTTTATTACCTTTGTATTTCAAGGTATAATATATTATATGTTAACTCCTATTAAAATTTAACAACTGTTTGAACGTGCGTGCGTGTTTGTGCGTGGGTGCGTCATACTATTTGTATATACATTTTTTTGTCATTCAATAGTTCATATAAGCGGAAAAAAGGGGAATGAGTTGCGAACCGTATTGCCGCAGACAGGCGGCCGTCTTGCCCCGCGGATGGGGCCAGATGGTTTCTTGGGTACTATTTTTCTAATGCAACTCTGCTTTATTGTCTGTTTGCTGAACTTAGTTTTCCAATGGGTAACAAATATATTTGCCTATGTTACGAACATATTACAGACATGTTAACATAGTTCAATGGTTTACAATTTGAACGTTTTCCTTACCGCGCTGCCCCGACAAATTTAATATTTATGCCAAGCCACTGGGCGAGAAATACGATCACCAGATTCTCAATTTTATATGGATTTCGCCCAATGAAGGCGATGCTACAACACTCGTTTCACCTCATAAACGTAGTTTATTCAACTAGTTAAATGTCTACGATATTTATTCGGGGTAACAATCACCCAAAGGTACATATGCATGTTCAATATAGTAATATATTGGACGTTAACAACGATAGTCGATGAACGAAGCCAATATCCACGATCCACTACATTACCTGAGTCTGAGCAGAAGATGACTTGCCCACCGTCAACAACATACTAGCATGCTGGTTTTCATGACCTGTTCCGTCGAAGACTTTCATAGCATGACGAAGGAATATATTAGGATCCCTTTTCTGTGTATCCTGTTTGCAATGTAAATAAGTATTTATCTACACAATCACTCACCATAATTATATCGTGTTTTGATCTAGGAGACCGCTGGCTTACCGTGCACTACAACAAAGAGCCGCTGCCTGATGATTACGTCACTCGTCTCCAAGGCGCTCTCTTCATCGACACTAAGGAACCGCAACACATGTCATTAGTCTATGCCGCGATCACAGGAAAATGACGTAGTGCAGCAAGTAGCACGTTGATTAGCCACTAATCTCCGAACAAGTGACTTGGCTAATTCCAACAAATACACGCAAACATCATTAATGATTAGATTGCTATTAGCAGTGCACTGTTTTATTCTATTTTAATACAACTGTTTGAACGTCTGATATATTTTATTTAAATAAAGTATGGACGCTCAATAGCTGATTTACTAAGGGCTATGCATACTTCGCTTTTATTAAATTTTATGCTATACTAGTATTTTCACCTGTTTATACCGGACACCTGTTTATAGCGGACACCGTTCAAAGTTCCGTGTGACTTGCTATTAGTTTGCAAATGTAGCTAATATGGACAACATACAAGTGAAGGTGGTCACCCGATGATACGTACATACATTTTGTATTTTTTACATCATCTGCATAATGTATTCAAGAAGTAAAATAAGTATGCTCCATATAAGTGATTGTGAGTACATTTATTGTCGAACTACAACGATTATATAATCACACATGATTATCGACAGACTGCACGCGCTACAACCGCATGTCTCTCCCTGCCAGAGCGATCATGATACTGGTATGGTTGGCGCGTGTTATAGGCGCTGACCCTCGCGTCGTTTTCATACTCATTGTCAAACTACCAATGGACCTCCCATTGACATTTGAGCCAGCAAACGACTTACTTCAGAGAGCCCAAGAGGCTACACGAGCAGAATAACGGACACTTATTATAATACATTGTTTCTTACGAGAGATCAGTATGCTGTTGCCTTAACTGTTTCAGAACAATTGCACGCATTTCGTCCCATATTTAAATAAACCGCTACGCTATAATTAATGAAAGATTTGACAAATAATAATTGCTCTCCAGTGTATAAAGCGTTGTCCGTGGTAGAAATTTGAACGACTAGAGGTGCTGTCACCTGGTGTCCTATTGGAAAATTGGACACCCTTTTTCATGTTTGGATCCGCCCAAGATTTCATGTCTCAAGTTTATCGACACAACTTGCAGGTCTGTTCGTTCAATTCTTGGTAGTCATAAACGAAGCTTACATCCGCATTGTAATTACACCTCAATTGACGAAAATATCTACTTTCGTCGGACGTAAGTAAATGTCTGCTGATTCGCTGCATTCACGAAACCAACAAATACACTGACGAGGCGGCTATGTCTGTTTACGATATGTGCGTGGCAGTTGCTTAGGGCTATGATAGGGAAGCACTACAACAAGCAATGTATTCCTACATGTTTGAGATATAACAACGACTTAACTAATGATCCTGGTGAAATTTCGAATACATTTTTAACTTCCTAAATATAATAATGTAATCCTTGCACCAAAAAAAAAACAGTTCACCAAATATCTACAGAACAGTCCTGCAAAAATGTAAAGAGATTTGTTTAATCCCACTGATGCAAGCGAAATTAGGCAAATTATACGGCTCTTCAACATAAAAAAGTTCTGGCCATGATAACCTCAGTTCCCATTTCTTAAATGACCATACACATTTTTTAACTAACAGTCTCCATACACACACGCGAGATGTGTCCGAAGGACATTATTTGCCAGTAAAATATACGAACAGGTTTAATTGTACTTTGTGCAAACGTTCAGGATGTAATAAAAACAATTAAAATACTGTGTACGTTTTCTTATTATTATGTAACTTAATCAATATTGTATGAAATTGTATGAATGACGGCAAGACACAGTATCTTCCAATTGCACCCAAGTCTGCGGCTGCAATCGCTGACGGCAATGTGATTCGTGTTGGTGTTTCTAAAATTACAGTCTTGCAATGTGTTCGAAATTTCGATGGCTTCGTTGATAGGCACCTAGATTTGAAAAGCAAGTGGCTCAAACCGTCAGTGCTCATTCTAGCCCCAATGCATCAATCAAATCAGCCGTTTTTTTTTTACCAAAACCGACAAAGGAATGCGTAGTCAATGCAATCACCATATTGCGGCTTGACTATGCACTCTTATACGACACGTCTGTAGTTAACATCGCGCGAATGCACAATTCGGTTTCCACATTGATTATGCGTCGTCCACGTAGCGACAGAGCCAGGCCCCTGTTACAAGAACTTTCTCTCTTTCTCCAGCTCTCTCTCTCTCTCTCACTCTCTTCCTCTCCCTCCCTCCATCCCTCCCTCACTTTTTCTTTCACTCACTCTCTCACTCATTCACTCACTCACTCATTCCCTCACTCACTCACTCTCGTTTTTTCTCTCTTTCTCCTCCCCTCATTCTCCCTCCCTCTCTCTATTTCTCTATCCATCCCTCTCTCTCTCTCAGACAGACATACAGATAGACAGACTCTCTCTCTCTTTCTTTCACACATGCACACGCACGCACATGTACACACGGGGCGCACGCACGTCCGCACGTCCGCAAGCTTCTACATTAATCACCAACCAAATACACATATACAATTATACCTTCAACTGCTTCACAATAGCACCAACCCTAGTTAGGAAGTGGCGGTGTGGGTAGTACGGCGGCCGACTATTGAAACCTGCATGTGCCTGTGTAGCGCGCATCTCAATCGCGCACACTCCAAACACGAACTCACATAGACCGTGTACCATCCGCCTCAGTAGCGTTCAGAGGATCCCCGTCTCCATGGAAGTCAAGCAACAATAAAAGTGACTCATTGTGCTGTTTTTGCAGTTGAACGTACGTGTACGATAACAAGTCATGAATTTCAGTTTAACTTCTATTTGGCATAACCCCTTACACTATATAGTAGACACGACTCAAGTTTCATCCACGAAACATAAAAAAGTGGCTGCGTGAGATGATATTATGTGGGCGACCCCAAAAAGTTTGATCTGGTTACAAAGTTCACATCTCGTTAATTTAGCCTTCTTAACTACGGATTTTTTGGACAGTATGTCTGCTGGTTGAATTCCCAACAACTACTGTCGATGGTGACTGCAAATGTGTGCTGTGTTTTCGTAAAACGCACCTGTGACAATTTGCCCCTGTATACAACTATCTGCGGTTTCCCCACTGTACAATTAAAAACATCCTGACTCAAATATAGGCACTTCACTACTGTCGTCGTCAGTATGTCAACCAAGAGGCCTATATATACAAACGAGCGGTTTATACCCAAAGTGCAACTACGAAAAAAATCTCGCGTTCCGAAAGAGTCACATGTTCGGTTGGTGCGACTGGGCCTGTTTACGTGTCTTACCGCACATTTCATTTTCGACCGCACATAAACCGAGACACGTCTGCCCGTTTAACGTCGTTCGACATTCGTCTCTAGTAGCGTTGAGAGAAGTCCCGTTTCCGCAGAAATCAAGCAACTTCAAAACATGACTCAATCTTCTGTGGCACTTAGTATTCCTGAACTGATACAAAAAAAGCGAGATGGGGAGAGGCTGTCCGCCGAAACGATCCGTCTGTTCGTGTCTGGGGCAGTGAGCGGCGATATGCAGGACTGTCAGATCGGTGAGTCAGCGTCGAAACATTTATCTTTCAGTTTCTGTTTGCCCCTTTCCCGATGTCAACGTGGAGCAACTACGAAATGTCGGGATGTCGTGTTAGGGGCGGGTGTGGGTCGGTGAACCCCCCTCATACAGGGGGTCCGGTAGCCCCGTGATTTGTTTACATTTAAATGCTTAAAGATAACTTCTAGAATCTTAATGTAAAAAGTTATTAAAACGTTGGTAATATAATTCTGATTTATTATTGGTATACAATATAACAAACACAATTAAACTATATTGAAGATTTGTTGCGACTAAAAGCCAAGCAACATTGGTAATGGTCCATTCAAATATTAAATGTAATAAAATGAAACATTACATGTATATAAAAATTCCCAAGTTTGGTTGATTAGGAAAAATTCGTCATATCAATGCAAAAAGCCAATTATATATTTGCATAAGGCGAGATTAATAGGAAACCAAATGTAAACTTTTACAATATTGCATGCTACGAAGGCGTCATATTGGTAGAAGAACTGGAAAGCCGGAAGTAGCATTATAAAAAGAACAGTGTAGATTCGATATAAGGACGTATTTCGTTCTCACAGAAGACGACAAGTGAATGGAACAAAGCATCTACTGATTGTCTAAATGCTAATCGTTTGGATATGTTTACAACGTAATTAACAGAAACGTTTATGTTGCTAAACCTTGAACTTCAGGAAAAGTAACACGACCGTTTGATAACCCGCACAGAATGTTGAAGTAAACACGAGTCAACAGATGTGTTTGATTGACAAGGTTGTTGTTATCGGCATTAGGGAGAGCGAGGGCGTGAACAGGAGGGGCGGGAAGAACTAGCTACGTCATAACGCTGCTGGGATGTTTGAGAATTTAAAAGTGACCATATGCTACTCTTTTATTTTATTTCATGCAATTATTCATTAGCGTGGGTTGTGACGTCACAAACGCTCTAATACAAGACTCTAAACACAGACGTCATTGTTATGTTTGTGCAACTATTGTAGCTATATCAAGACGCCGTGAAGCTGCTGATTGTAATGGACAATTGCGTGTTATTAGAAAGTACACGACACGACACGACAAACGATAGAGTAATCGGGTGAAATTGAATGGTTCATCGGTAGAATGTTCGCCTTTTTGATTCCCGTCTAATGTATCTTTTGAGTTGTAATTATAAAGTCACACTTAGACATTCATTATCTTAGGTACATTCCGTGGGCGTAAGGATAAGGATAAATTTTATTTGTCCCAACAGCAGAAAAACGTAGATAAATTATATTGAGTGGCAATATGAATTATGTAAATTCATATGATACATACACATACAGAACTGTACAATATATAATAACAACTAATAAATCATCAGTAAAAGTAATACATTATACAACAACATCCAAAAAAAGAAAAGGAAAAACATATTTGCTGTGGGACTGGAGACCCCTACTAAGACCAACACTGGTCGCTATCGTAGGAGCGTAAATAGGAGGGGCGGGAAGAGCTAGCTACGTCATAAGGCTGCAGGGATAACGTTCTGGTGACTTGCAGGGAGATTATTCAGCCGATTAAAATCTTTGCTGTCCTCTACCGCGGTCTAATCAGCAATCGCAGTGGTTAATTGTCAAACCAGCCCAACACAGACCGAGTGATCGTGCAATGATTGCGCAATGTAAACACATCGTGAACTTCATCCCATAACAGAGTCAGTCGAACCTGGAATAAGCAAACACGCCACGTGTGCTTCAACACAGTTTAATTGTTTTGATAATTTAAAAGTGACTATGCTACTCTTTTATTTTGTTGCATGCAATTATTCATTACCGTGGGTGGTGACGTCACAAACGTTCTTATACAAGACTCTAAACACGGACGTCATTGTTATGTTTGTGCAGCTACTGTAGCTATTGTAACTATATCAAGACGCCGTGAAGCTGCTGATTGTAATGGACAATTGCGTGTTATTAGACACGACACGACAAACGATACAGTAATCGGGTGAAATTGAATGGTTCAGCGGTAGAATGTTCTCCTGTTCGATTCCCGTCTAATGAATCTTTTGAGTTGTACTTTTGAAGTCACACTTAGACATTCATTAGTTTAGTTACATTCCGTGTGTGGACATTATTGACGTACCCAGTCTCTGAAAAAGTTGCAGCCATTGTAGCGGAAGCTCCTATGGTGAGGCAAGAAGCCCATCCACGAGGCAAGAAGCCCAACCACGGGGCAAGAAGCCCATCCACGGGGCAAGAAGCCCCCTCTGGACTTTTGCAATATCATAATATAATAATCTTTTAATTTCTGTTTGCCCCTTTTCCGATGTCGACGCGGAGCAAAGACATAGTGTCGGGATGCTGTTGTAAGATATACGCCTCCCCATCTTGTCTTCTTCGGGGCCGTACGCAATGGTCCGGGAGCCATTTCTCACAGATGTAGATGTATGTTACTTGTCCGTCTTCTTTGCGCTCGCCAGGTCGATATTTATAACTGAATTTGTACTCACTCGACCAATGAGTACATTGAGTATTTATCAAATCCTTACAAATTATCAATTTGTAAATAATCCCAATTTTCATAGCAACTGTTGATCTCTATTCGATCACACCAAATCCAATCGATGACATAAAAACGGCCATAACAGGACGCATTAATAATAACGTACGTTGGTCTTCTTAGTTTAGTTGCCCCTGAACAATTTAACAGTGTCTTCATTCACTGTTCTGAATGTAAACTTGTATTGTTCTCACAACTATACAACTCAACAACCATACTTTTTAGGTTGGCGCTCTGTTCTGTCAATAAAAAAAGTTCCTAATCTTCACTTCAGTAAATCGTGCAGTAGTTATAACGTAACCTCACGCAAATCTGTAATTCATTATTTCCACTTAAACTTTTAACTTCATTTCTCCACACACGTACAACCAGGTGCTTTTTAATTAAACTCCCCTAAGTAATAATCTCTTCAATATTTAACCAATACCAAGTATACTGGGTATATTGTGCTGCCAAACAATTTAGAATATAATTGTAAAACATTCCGTTAAAACAATTTTTAATTTCTATACATTATGCTCAATTCTCACTGTTGTTAAATGTATTTCTTAAATAGAACATCAAAGCGAAACAGATCAGTCAACACATCGTCATAAATCGGCAATATACCATACACGATCCCAGGCAGGTTTCTCCACAAAACATAGGCCTACACACAAATGTTTCATCAAGTCCTGTAGTTTCGTCTCGTCCCCCGTCTGCGCATCGCCGTGGCGTTCGGTGATCGACGTATCCGCTGTCCTTGATATGTGCCCTCGACGTCAGCCGTCGTCCTCGGTTGCTGATTTCCGGGACGCGTGGTCCGTTGTCTAGATTGCTGCCTGTCTTCGCATCCGTGTCGGGTGTCAGACTGGTGTCTGGCAGGCTGGTGTCTGGCAGGCTGGTGTCTGGCTGGTTGGTGTCTGGCAGGCTGGTGTCTGGCAGACTGGTGTCTGGCTGGTTGGTGTCTGGCAGGCTGGTGTCTGGCAGGCTGGTGCCTGGCAGGCTGGTGTCTGGCAGGCTGGTGTCTGGCAGGCTGGTGTCGGTGTCATTTCACGCGGCCGTCCGATTGACTTGTCGTTACACGTGTGCGTCGTTTTAAAATGTTCGAAAGTTAGCTAAGCTAAAAAAATCACTGTTCGGTTTCTTCCAATCAATTGAAGGAATGTTTCTTTCCGCTTATCGTCAGTAGGGTAGTGAAACATCGCATTTGTAAGTTCGAAAGACACATATACCTCTCTAATAGATCATCGCTGGAAATCATCGTCAATGTACGTTGAATAGCCGCTCTGATGCGGCTCGCCAATGTACGTTGTAAGCCACGTCGTGGGTGTACGTTTAAAAAAAATATTTAAAGTGCGCTCCTTAGTATGCAACCGAGAAATCGCCGGCGCATTTCGCCAGTGTACGTTTTAAGGCACGTTCACAAGTCAGTGTACATAAAAAAAATCGCTGGAGCGTCTCGCCAGTGTAAGGTATACGCCTCCCCATCTTATCTTCTTCGGGGCCGTACGCAATGGTCCGGGAGGCATTTCTCACAGATGTAGATGTATGTTAATTGTCCGTCTTCTTTGCGTTCGCCAAGTCAAAATTTATAACTGAATTTGTACTCACTCGACCAATGAGTACATAGAGTACTACAGAAGTGTAGTCAACGCATTGTTCTCCAAGTTCGAAGCGATTTTAATCGTGTACATGAGGCTGCTACATACATAGTAGCAATATAATCATGCACAATAACAATTAAATAACAGTGAAGATAGATATCACTGTAAACCTTACAGAAAAGTAGTGAATGGAAACATCACTTAGACAGTTAATGTCTAGAAAATTAAAACGAAACGTGGTTAAATCTGACCGGTAATTTTGAAGCCTAATGCTAAAGCAGGTATGGCCCGCCAGGACCACCCTTACTGATAATTTAGATGCCTAAAAATGTAGCTTGTGCCACCCCTTGCAATCCCTCCTCCGGGGTATTTATACTCCCAGTTTTCATAAATCAGACGCCGTCACTAGACGCGCTGTGTTTGCTTAAATACCCAATACACTTTACCATTGGTCAACTTGTTAAATCCACCCATCCTCTCAACCACTGGACAATGACGTCTGCCAGTCTTCCTTTCCCAGTTTTGCAAGTTAAACTTTTTAACTCTTGGAGCTGCGCCGAATCCAGGGTTCCCAGGGCTCCCTCTCATTTCCCAATTACGTTGACCCCCGAGGTCAGAGCAACTTAGCAAATGTCAGGATTAAAGGAAAGACTGGATCGTCTAAAACAGTGTCATCAATCTTTGGCACCATATGGATTTTGTCCATATCCACTTGGGTGGTTTTACTATAAACTTTTCGAAACCTGTTTATCTGTTGTTAATCTAGGTTTAATACATCGAATAAACCTCCAAATGACTTACTAAACAGTAGCTATTAAAAACTAATTAAATCAAACTGGCATATACTTTACACTGTGGTAGGGGCGGGTGCGGTAGTAGACACGAGTAGAGTAGAAACGATTTTAGTTTCATTCATGAAACATAAAAAGTGGCTGCGTGAGATGATATTATGTGGGCGACCCAAAAAAGTTTTATGCGGTTAAAAAGTCATATTTGTCCACATCTCGGAGCAGTGAGCGGCGATATGGAGGACTGTCAGATCGGTGAGTCAGCGTCGAAACATTTATCTTTCAGTTTCTGTTTGCCCCTTTCCCGATGTCGACGTGGAGCAACTACGAAGTGTCGGGATGCCGTGTTAGTGGAAGGTGCGGATGGGTGACCCCCCTCTTGCAGGGGGTCCAAATATTTAAAATAATTAAATAAAACATTACATGTATATAAAAATTAAATATTTGTATAAGGCAATAGTTAGAGATAAATAGGAGACCAAATGTAAACTTTTACAATATTGCATGCTACGAATTCTTCTTGAGGGTAGAAGAACTGGAAAGCGAAAAAGAACAGTGTAGATTCGATATATGGACGTATTTCGTTCTCAGAGAAGACGACAAGTGAATGGAACAAATTATCTACTGATTGTCTACATGCTAATCGTTTGGATATGTTTAAAACGTAATTGACAGAAACGTGATAAGGGCCGGCCACATATAGACGACACATTGTTGGACTTTCGATCTGCCAATGGCTTCCCTGTTCACTTGCCACCCAGAACTTGCTTACATTGGAGGGGCGGGAAGAGCTAGCTACGTCATAACGCTGCTGGGATAACGTTCTGGTGACTTGCAGGGAGATTATTCAGCCGATTAATAGCTTAGCTGTCCACTACCGCGGTCTAATCAGCAATCGCAGTGATTAATTGTCAAACCAGCCCAACACTGGTCGTGTGATCGTGCAATGATTGCACAATGGAAACACAGCGTGAACTTCATCCCATAACAGAGTCAGTCGAACCCGGAATAAGCAAACACGCCACGTGTGTTTCAACACAGTTTAATTGTTTTGAGAATTTAAAAGTGACTATGCTACTCTTTTGTTTTGTTGCACGCAATTATTCATTAGGGTGGGTTGTGACGACACAAACGCTTTAATACAAGACTCTAAACACGGACTTCATTGTTATGTTTGTGTAGCAATCATAGCTATATCAAGACGCCGTGAAGCTGTTTGTAATGGAAAATTGCGTGTTATTAGAAAGTACACGACAATACTTGGTTACTATATGGAGCCCATAACAAGACATCGTCGGCAAGATTAGCTGTTTTCTCGATTTTCCGCGTATATACAAACTCGCCGTTTTCTCGAGGCTGGGTTACACCACCTGTATTTCAAGACTAGAACCTTTTGAGTTGTACTTATGAAGTCACACATATACATACACTTTTTTAATTAAAATCAGCATCATTCCATTAGTGTGTAAGTTTATCATAACTTTCCAACATAATTCGTATGCATGTCAGACCTGGGGCAGATACATCGTGTATCTGTATCTTTTGTGTCTAGATACATTTTTCGAAATATCTGTATCTGTTTCTAGATATTTTTTTTCAAAATGAACAATACCTGTATTTGAATCTATATACAGTGACTATGTATATGAATTTTCAGTTACTTTTCAGATACATTTCAGATGCAACGTCTATCACAGATCTTGCTGCAAATATTCCATTGGTGAATTTCAATTAGATAGAGAAGACAGTAATTACTCACAGTCTGGAGTAGTTCAATAATGTTGATAAAGGAATATTGCTTCATTGATGATTATATAATTAGTAATTACATTTGTTTCATGTTTTAAAAGCAATTAGCGAAGCCATTTGGATGACTCAATGAGTTTCTTGAGCGGATCATGAAATAACACATGTCAAACATCAAATAACATCATAGCAATTGAGTTTACTTTGATGCTTGCCATGTGATTCATATAACAGTTCAGCTGTTCTTGTCAATGTCAGTATTACTAGTTGACACTGGTCAAACAATCTCTCTGATATTGTCTTGATATGTATGATATTACCTGAATAAAATATTAAATACGTATTCAGTGTGCTTTCCCTGACAGTGTTCAAAGCGGTATCGAAAATGTATATGTATCTGTATCTAGATACATTTGACTGTATCTGTATCTAGATACATTTAAAATCCATGTATCTGTATCTAGATACATTTAAATGTATCTGTATCTAGATACATTTAAAATTTATGTGTACGCATATGTGACATTTCCAATGTATCTGTATCTTATCTAGTTACATTGGTGACGTATCTGTCCCAGGTCTGATGTATGTATGTATGTGTGTGTGTGTATATATATATATATATATATATATATATATATATATATATATATATATATATATATATATATATATATATATATATATATATATATATATATATATACACGCACACAACAGACCTGGGGCAGAAACATCACCAATGTATCAAGATTAGATTTAACAAGATTACCATCCCAAACAACAAGTTCCAGATGGCAAGTGGACAAGGAAGCCATTGGCTTATCGAGAGTCCAACAATTTTCTCATCTATGTGTAGCCCGCCCTCATCAAATATCTGTCAATTCTATTTTTAAACATATTCACACTACTAGCATTAACACAATCATTTCGCAGTTTGTTCCATTTATTTATCACCCTCTGTGGGATAGAGTACTTTCTCGTGTCCAACCTACACTGCTCCTTAACTAATGTTGCTTTGTGTCCTCTGGTTCTACTGCCTTCTTTAAGTTTGAAGAACATATTCCTATCAACATCCTCATAACCGTTCACTATTTTAAACACTTCTATTTGGTCTCCTCTTAGTCTCCTTGTCTCTAGTGTTGTCAAATCACATTGTAACAAGCGAGTTTCGTAACTAAGGTTTCTAAATTCTGGAGTCATTTTAGTTGCTCTTCGTTGTATTTTTTCTAGCTTGTCTATGTCCTTTTTATGATATGGACTCCATGCTTGAATACAGTATTCCAAATGTGGTCTAACTATTGATTTGTACAGGGGTACAATTAGCTGTTTCTCCTTATACATAATAGTTATCCTAATTAGCCCTAGAATTTGATTTTCTTTCGAAGCAGCAATCCCAAAATCTCTGAAACTTTCATGTCAGCACTAAATGTTACCATTAAGTCCTTTTCTTGTGTGGTTCTACCTAGTACAGCATCCTCCATTTTATATTCTTCTTACATGTTTCCTTTTCCTATATGTATACATATACACTTCCCAAAATTGAATAACATTTGCCATTTTTCTGACAAATTAACTAATTTATCTAGATCATCCTGTAAGCTTTGTTTATCTGTATCATTAGTAACCTTTCTGAATACTTTAGTGTCATCTGCAAATCTGAGTACTTTGCTAGATATGTCATCTTCGAAATGATTTATATATATATATATATATATATATATATATATATATATATATATATATATATATATATATATATATATATATATATATATATATATATATATATATATATATATATATATATATATATGTATATATATTAAAAACAGTATAGGGCCTAATGCTGAACCCTGAGGTACCCCACTGAAAACAGATTTCCAGTTTGAAATCTCACCATCTACTATTACTCTCCGTTGTCTGTGTGTAAGCCACTTCTCTATCCAGTTGATTACATCACTACCTATGCCAAAGGCTTTTAGTTTAAGTAACATACTTTATTGAAAGCTTTCTGAAAATCTAAGTAGACAACATCCATTGGTGACCCGCCATCTTCCCACTTTGTAATTTCTTCAAAAAACATAAGAGATTAGCTTTTAGGAACCCATGTTGAGATGTATTGATTAATTTCTGTTTTACAAGGAATTCCACCATGTGGTCTCTAATTAATGTTTCGAGTAATTTACATACAACATTATACAACTGATGTTAAACTCACTGTCTGTAATTGTCTGGCTTTTTCCTCGATCCATTCTTAAATAGCGGCGTAATGTTTGCCTGTTTCCATTCTGAAGGAACTATTCCTTCTTCTAGTGACAAGTTAAACAATTTTGCATATGGTGCACTAATTTGCTCAACAATACCCTTAAGCAGTTTTGGTGGTATCCCATCAACTCCAGGTGATTTATTATCTTTCGTCTTCTTAATTTTCTTTGCTATCATTTCAGGAGTTACAAATAACTGCCCTAAATGTTCTGATGTATTGCCCTCAAATTTAGTAAATGGAACTGGAAGTGAGCTGATATCTTCTGTGGTCAAGACTGAGCAGAAATACTCATTCAGGACCTCTGCCATTTGAAACAGGTCTGAAATTATGTTTCCCCTGTTGTTTTCCAGTGGTCCGACCATATCTCGAACTTTCTGTTTACTCCTTACATAAGCATAGAAACTCTTTCTCTAATTTTTGTACCTGTCAATTTTTTTTTCAAATGTTCTTTTAGATTTTCTAATTTCAATTGTAGGTAGGTTAAGTGCCTCTTTGTAATTTGCATAGTCTTCTTCCTTTCTGTTACGCCTATAAACCCTCCACATAGTTTGTTTAAACACTATTTTTCTAATAGCTTCTTTTTGTCAAGTGTTTCTTTCTAGACCGTTTTCCTTGTTTTTTCAAGGGAACAAATTTATCGACGATACTCTCAATTTCATATTTTATAGTATTCCAACTTTCAATTGTGGTCTTATTCATCAGCATGTTCTTCCAATCTTGCTTTGCTAAGTATTTTCTCATATATTTATAGTTACCTTTGTGGAAGTTTCTCCTATATGTTTTTTTTACTTTCTGATTTTACATTGATGTCAAAATGTATTTGATTGTGGTCACAGTTACCCAATGGTTCATGTATTTTTACATTGTCCACTAATAAGATACATATACATAGGAAATGTCACAGATACAGATACATGAATTTTAAATGTATCTAGATACAAATACATTAAAATGTATCTAGATACAGATACAGATACATTCAAATGTATCTAGACACAGATACATTTAAATGTATCTAGACATATATACATTTAAATGTATCTAGATACAGATACATTCAAATGTATCTAGACACAGATGCATATAGAGTTTCGGTACCGCTTTGAACAGTGTCAGGGAAAACACACTGAATATTTATTTAATATTTTATTCAGGTAATATCATACATATAAAATCAATATATACATATACATACATATAAAATCAATATATACATATACATACATATAAAATCAATATCAGAGAGATTGTCACAGAAACAGATACGTGAATTTTAAATGTATATAGATACAAATACATTTAAATGTATCTAGATACATATACATATACATTTAAATGTATCTAGACACAGATACGTTTAAATGTGTCTAGATACATATACATATACATTTAAATGTATCTAGACACAGATACATTTAAATGTATCTAGATACAGTGTCAGGGAAAACACACTGAATATGTATTTAATATTTTATTCAGGTAATATCATACATATAAAATCAATATCAGAGAGATTGTTTGTCAACTAGTAATACCGACATTGACACGAACAGCTCATCTTTTATAACAATCACATGGCAAGCAGCAAAGTAAACTCAATTGCTATGATGTTATTTGATGTGCCACTTCACGATCTGCTCAAGAGACACATTGAGTATATATATATATATATATATATATATATATATATATATATATATATATATATATATATATATATATATATATATATATATATATATATATTTTATATATATATTTATATATATATATATATATATATATATATATATATAAATTTATATATAATTATATCACTCTGATATTGGGGTGGTTATTCTCTATTATGTGTGGATTGGAACATATATGCTATGGTATTAATTATGCGTATTAGTTTTTTTTAGTAGAACAAGACATCTCCATGACTACGATTTCCTAAAATTTACAAACATTACGAAATTAGTTCAAACTGTTCGATCCAATCATTGCATGTTTATAAAGTGTTCGCTGTTTTCTTTGATCCAGATTTTGCACTCCTTATGCATGATCGCATGCGGCAGTAAAACGACACTACATTAGTGATCTAAAAATTTCATCTTACTGCCAAACCCGTTTTGAAATACGTGAGCAATGTTTCATAATATATTATGTAATTATTACGTGCAAATCAGACATGCGTGATGCTAGTGAAACGACCCTAAATGGGTAATAAAAGAAAAAGTAGAAATCGTTTAGCTATCTATGCGGGAGATGGTCTACCGATATTTCGGCGCGACACTCCTTTTTGGTGTCAATGTCATGTGTTATCAAATGCGTATATATTTTCTTTTTCAAAATGGCCGATACCGTAAGTAACGCAAAATACACAGAAGAGATAATTTTGTTTATAAATTTTATTTAATATCATTCGACATTCATTTCACTTCTGTTTAGCAAAAACCAAGCTTAGCGGCGAGCCAAAACAAAAGGGTTAGACAGTTTCTGTTCAGTTCCAGTCGTAAACAGTTGGCTTGGTCCGCCGAGGAGCTATGGGGATAAAGTTTTTTTAGTTGACCTGGTTATTATTTCCTACTGACTTAAGAGGAAGTGTTTTCCACAGAGTTGGTGCGGCAACCGAGAAAGCTCGAGTTCCACTGGGAACCAAAAGTGGGTTAGAACCATAGAGTTACATCATTAATCATCCCCCTATAAACAAGAGCGATAAGCCAGCTCACTGCAGTGAAGCGGGCGTGGACCACTGGTCGGCATTTCATTGCACGGCAGAAACAGTTGCATCCACTGCATGACACATAGGGTAGTACTGTTTATAGTGTGAACATAACATGTTACAAATAGTTGTCTAACATATGTAAGTAATTAAGTGAGTAAGTACGTTAATTTATTTCCTCCTCACCATCATCATGTACAATATAAGGTAAACAAAAGCAATGAAGATGAGGTGGCTACCAGAGAAGTATAAACTTATCAGGCTAGTAGCCACTGACGATGACACCAGGAACCAATTAACTTGAAGATTTGTCATTCTCATTTGTTCTTAATGGGGCATGGCCACCAGACTGATCAATAATTTGGGTGAGGGTGGTCCCAGCAGTTGTGTTAAAAGTGTGGGCAGTTGGGTTAATTGTTCATACTGGAGTGAACATCGTGCATTAGTGTTAAACTCTCAAAGACAAACATTTTGGAGGCTTGTGGGACAACGAATATGGTTATTTCCTGTGTGGCTTACAGCTGTATGATCCGACAGAAGACAGGATCTAACATCTCGTTATTTTCAGATAATTTATGTCATAAATGTTTGTGCTGTGTTAGTGTATATGTGAATGAATGTAACAGTTTTGAAAATGTTCTGAAATACCAATATATTACAGATACGTATGTTTTTCTTGGGGGTTGCGTAAATTAAGTGTTTCCCAGTAGTCACATTAATTGGGTGCAACATAAAATGTTATAGGGTTAGGATTCAGTTTTGTAAATAATGTGTGCGTGCGTGTATACATATGTGTAACTCGTTTTAAAAACTCTACTAGATGTTAGCTCATTAATAAGAATGTTGTTCTTTATTAAGTCATCTGCATTTAGTGACGCTCTCCCCTTTGTTGGCCGTTGTTTGCCTTTTCATCGTTGTATGAACCACTATCATGTAACTCATTCTGTAAACATTGCAAGATTCATTGCATTCTATGCATTTGTTTGATAAACTATGTGAAAGGTTGCCTACTAAAAGAATTGGCAGCTTAAATGAGAGAACACATTTCTTTACACGAGGCGTGTCCTTGGGCAAGTTGGCCAGATAACATTCGAGAAAGATTTTGATCTGCAGGTGGAAATGGCTGTGATGGAGCAGCTGGGGAATGTGTTGGGAGATGGGAAAAGAATATTTTTGGGACCTTAGATCTAGAAGAATGTCCAACAGGGCTTAATGAGATTTTGACCACTTGTAGTCATTAGCTAATACGTGCATAGAGCACTTCAGAAAGTTCAGTTTCGATCATGTTTAGTGGTGCTACTGTTATAGTTAATATGTTATGACATTTGATATACAAGGTGCATGGATAGATTGTGCACGTAATAAAGTATTAGGTATATATAGCTATATAGTAATAATATGTTATTAGTACTGTATATCTATAGATATATGATGAAGACTGGGTGCTGTACAGTATAAACACTGGGCCTCCAGTGGGTTCTTGCCGTGCAGCAGCATGAATGTCACTGGTCCATGCCGGCATCGCTTTTTCATGTGTCAACTGATAAGGGCTCAGCGGTCTTGTTTTACTCACGGGTGTTCTATGTATGTCTATGGTTAGAACTAAATGATCAACGCCGCAAGCAAGGCGCGTAGCGTCGAGCGGGGGTTGGGGTTTAACCCTCCTCCCCAACATGTGAGATTTCGAAAAATGTTAAACAAAATGGTGCGCTTTGGTACATTTGATAATTGTTGGCTTTTCAAATGTAAATCGTTCCCACCTCATATATTAAATGTAATAGGCCGTTAGAATTGTTGTCGAACATTCAACGGTTGTTGGGATATACTAATTTTGCTGCAAACTACGCGCGGCATAAAGCACGTTTGGTGACTATCCAGTTGTAGCAATGTATGAACTATCCAGTTGTAGCAATGTATGAACTGAACTATTCCTCATATTATTATATATCTATGGGGCAACGAACTGGGGTCGTCTACCCCATTAAAATGCATGACGCACATACGTGGCAGAGCATGTACAGGGCAGCATGAATGTTTACAGAACACAGCTGGCCACTGCCTGCAGTCGGTCTCCCCTCTAGTCGTCTCAGCCAAACTGATCCACTACCATAGACGTAAATAGAACACCCGTTGGTAAAACAAGACCGCTGAACTCTTATCAGTTTGTAAGGTTTGGTCAGCCTAAAATTGTAAGAACAGAGATAGTGGTCATTGCAGACATATTTAATCAATGATTTAACGCTAGCATAAAGAAAACCCAGGTTGATACAACTTATGTAAGGCAAACTAGTTTCTGGCCAGTTTGCAGCTTTGCTTATTGTTTAGTATACACAGTAGGGAGGGGTAGAGTCGCCCCGACTGTAATAATAACTGGACTGTCAAACGGGAGAAATGTTTACCCGATTTAGAATGCAGGCCATGAGAAACTAGTTTAGTTGGCAACTGACCGTCCCCAAGGACACAAGAAGGTCTCCAGTCCTGGGGAGGTTCAGAAGGTGACCCGATACCTTGCATACGACGGTCATTTCCAGCATGTACGGGGATGACGGTTGTATATGGACATCGGCCAATAACGGCTTTCTCGATTTCCTAAAATGGTTAACCGCGCCTCCACTGAGGCGGGGTTCTTCAGAAAGCTCTGGTATAAATAGGCCAGAAATAGACTCATAAAGCAACGGGTGCGCGCGATCTAAATTACCACGCAGCTCGTTCAATTTGGACTAAAAATTATCGGCAAGGATGGGCCACGCCGGCCCATACCTACCTTACCATTAGAAAACTAAATTTATTGAAGACTTTTAAATGTTAAATGGGAGACACAAGAACAGTGGTAGAGAGACCAGTCTATGTTGTACGATCTACACTTCTGCGTTAATAAAATCTTGCGAACCTGGAAGATGCGTTCACGGCTTATTATACCGATCTGATCGTCTGCGGTATTATCAGTGAGCAGCTAGACGATCTGGCGAGCGACAAAGACAATTACTACACAACTGTGAGTATTCTCAACGAATGCACGCGCCCTTAAGAGAAGCGAGAATCTTACACTGGCGAGCGCGCCAGCGATTTTTTTTAACGCACAAGACTTAAAACGTACACTGGCGAGACGCACGACCGATTTTTTTTTTAACGCACAATGCTTTTAAACGTACACTGGCGAGACGCACCAGCGATTTTTTTTAACGCACAAGACTGTTAAAACGTACACTGGCGAGACGCACCAGCGATTTTTTTTAACGCACAAGACTGTTAAAACGTACACTGGCGAGACGCACGACCGATTTTTTTTTAACGCACAATGCTTTTAAACGTACACTGGCGAGAGGCACCAGCGATTTTTTTTTAACGTTCAAGACTGTTAAAACGTACACTGACTAGTGTCCAGAGACTTTCCAATGAACCATTGACGTTGTGTGCACTGTCACGATGCTGACGAACCACCACCGAATTACAGAATGTAAAGTACGTCGTTTCAACGTACCGTATGGCACACCACCTACGATTTTTTTTACTTATAACTTCGTTCAGACGTACATTGGCGCTGAGCCAACGTGAAACTGACAGTGATGTCACCGAATATTGACTGACTCCATGATTGACTTTTACTACGTAAAACGTGTATTTGCTACGTGACGATCAAAACACACACACACGATGGATCCAGCACAATTTCAAAACTATACGATCGGACTTGCTCAGCAGGAAACGGAACGTCGTGCTATCCAAACCACCCGTGAACAAATACGTGATTTAATCAGACAAACACAGACTTGTGATGGTTCCTCTACATCGGCAGTACGTAATTGGATCCGTGAAGTGACTTTAGCTTTTAATCAAGTCGGTGCAGCCAGCATCATCGAAATAGCGTCTAAAACTGTCTCTGGTCCGCTCCGATTTGAGTTGGAACGTTTCATCGAAAGAACAATAGCGGCAAATCAAATCGGCCGAGCCGCCATTCCATGGCCAGACTTGCGTGATCATTTGGCTAGCAACTTTCTTAACATCGACGAAACCGCTGCATTACGTGACGAACTTGACAAGGTGCGTCAGAGCGCGTACGAACCCACGCAACAGTTTGTCCGACGCTTCCGAGACATTAGTGACATTTGCTACCCAAGCGGCTTACGAAATCCCGACCAAGAATCCGTTCTGATCCGTACATTTGCCCGAGGGTTAACATCTGATAGCCTCGCACGACAGCTGATCGAACAGGCAGCGCCTACTTCGCTTGACGAAGCGATTACAGCTACAATACGGTTCTGTGAACGTAACGACGCGTATAGCCGCCTGGGACGAAACGAATCGCCGATGGAAATAGGAGCCGCCAACGTCTCCAACTCCAAGACAACGGAGCCCCTGGTTGCGATGGTCGACTCACTGGCTTCCACGGTTCAAACGCTGGCAACGAAGCTGGCGAAGATCGAGGCCAGACACGACCCACGCCCCCCGCCGACAACCACCCGTCGCTACATGCCGACGCCTGGCAGTGAGAACGACAGACGCGTGCCTCGTGACGCCGCCCGCCGGACGATATCGTGTTTCCATTGTGGGAAACTTGGACATTATGCTCGTGTTTGTCGACTGCGCAACAGACATTCTCAGCCGTCGGGAAACGGGGTTGCGCCTCAGGTGTCACAAGCGAGGTAAGCGGTCGACCCACGGTCAGTTTGATAGTATCTGGCGTCAGACTGACCGTTCTAGTCGACACAGGAGCCAGCGTGTCACTTTTGAGGCGTAATGTATTCGACCAAATCATTCAGAAAACTCATCGTGTGCATGTCTTGGAAAAGTCTGGTCCATTGCAGGGTTTGGGAGGCATGTCTCTTAAAGTTTGTGGTAAAACTCAGATATCAGTCGCTGGTATTCACTCCCCTCTAGAAGTTGTCGTCTGCGACACACTGCCGCATGACATGATTTTGGGAGATACTTCCCTGCGAAATGGCAGAAGTATCATTGATTTGGCTAAAAATGAATTAACATGGTATTCTCAGAAATGGCCGTTAAGACAGCATTCCAAAAGTGGCTACGCAAGCATAGGTCCTATTGCACCAGAAACGGGAAATTCCAAAATTAACCATTTAATACGTCAAAACGCGGACTGTTTCTCAGCACGGGGTGAGCGAAACGGCGCTTGTAACACAAATGCTTTACGCATCAAAACAAATGGCCCACCCATATGCCAGAAAGCGTATCGCATGCCTTTAACCAAACGTGCAGTTGTTGACCAGATGCTTCGAGAAATGCTACACGATGAGATTATTCGCCCTAGCAATTCTGCATATAGCAGCCCGATTTTACTTGTTCCGAAGAAAGATGGTGATTCACGTTTATGTGTTGATTATCGCAAGTTGAATGCTGTCGCCGAACGGGACGCATGCCCCTTGCCGATAATACAAGACGTGTTCGGTTTGGTTGGAGGTGGTTCCATCTGCTCCACACTCGATTTAAAGTCCTCCTGTTGGCAGATGCCTGTGGCGGAGGCCGATATACGCAGGACTGCTTTCGGGTGCCACGCCGGCCATTTTGAATTTACCAAAGTGCCATTCGGCCTCAAATCGGCTCCAAATTTCTTCCAGAAAGAAATGAATACAATCTTGGCTGATTTAATCGGGAAGTGTGTTTTTGTGTATATCGACGACATTTTAGTGTTCAGCAAAAATGAGACGGATCATATCCGTCATTTACAACTCGTTTTTGACAGACTAAGAAATGCGGGGCTCAAACTAAAACCAACTAAATGTGCGTTTGGTTTGCCGGAGGTTAAATTATTAGGTTATGTTCTTAATGCAGACGGTATTAAAACAGACCCAGACAAAGTAGCAGTAATTGCTAATCTCTTACCGCCCACTACGGTTAAGGAAACACGGTCCTTTTTAGGAATGTGTAATTACTATCGAAATTCCTTACCAAATTATGCGACAGTGGCAGAACCTTTAATCGCCCTGACGCGGGGAATGTCAGATTTACCTGGGATGACCACAAACAAACCGCCTTCGACGAACTGAAACGACTGTTGACGTCATCGCATGTGATGGCAGCGCCTGATTTAAACAGACCGTACAAATTATATACCGATGCTTGCGACTATGCTATCGGTGGGATATTGGTTCAGGAATCAGTTGACGGCATCGAGAAAGTTATCCAATATGTGAGTCACACGTTGTCACCCACACAACGCAAGTGGGCGACAATAGAGAAAGAAGCATTTGCGGTCGTTTTTTCAATCCTGAAGTTACGCCCATACTTGTATGGCGCTCAGTTTAACGTCTACACAGATCACAAACCATTACTAAGTCTGTTCACAAAAGCTTTTAACAACACCAAAATACAAAGGTGGGGTGTGTTACTGGCCGAGTATGGAACAACCATTTCTTATCGCACTGGCCGTAATAACATCAGAGCCGATATGTTGTCACGAATAAGACAAAATGACCACAGTGACATTGCCGTGTTTGATATTGATGACGTGGACGATCGAGACACGATAACAACTGATGACGACATTTCTGATCTCCTGCCCTTAATCCACGACGGACTAGACCTCCATGCAGTCGCTTTAGCACAACACAAAGAGTTCCCCGAGTTATGGTTAGCTGCGGATACCAATGATGACTATGAGATTGTTAGCGGTGTATTGTACAGTGTGAGACCTCCTTACATACACGCCCCGTCGTATCACCGATTGATTCTCCCAACTGCCTACCGCCAGACACTTATAGACCGGGCCCACAAAGAATGTGGCCACCAGGGTCATTGGAAGACTGTACGACGTCTTACGGAAGCATATGTATGGCCAGGAATGCGTAAACACGTTCAACAACGGTTACGTCAATGTGCCCTATGCTTGACACACAATCGCCATCCTCAGCGTCACCCCATAGGACAAATGCCTTTTGGTTCATACCCCATGGAGTTCGTCGCCGCCGACCTCATTGGCCCGTTTACCGAGTCTCATAATGGCAACAAATACATTCTCACCATAATCGATTTCTGTACCGGTTGGGCCGAGGCCATACCGATTCCCACCAAATCTAACCAAGCAGTTTGGGACGCGTTTTCAAACGGGTTTATCTGCCGTCATGGCGTTTGCCGTGTTCTTTTGACAGACCATGGAGCTGAGTTTACAGCTTTAGCTTTCGAACGCTACCTAAGTCAGATAGGTATTGAACATCGCATGTCCACTCCGGCACATCCTCAATCTAATGGTAAAATCGAAAGATTCAACAGGACTCTTAAACAGATGATCCAGAAGGCTGTAAACAATCAACCCTCCCGATGGGAAGAGGTGTTAAATGATGTTCTATTGGCATATCGTGCGTCCGTTTCGACGACAACTGGTTACACGCCGCATTTTTTAATGACAGGCAGACATTTACGAATGCCTATGCAGAAGGCATTACGCGCTTCCAATGAAAACGAATTTGGGAATCGGTTGGACACGCTAGCTACAGCGTTAAAGATAGCTCGTTCTATGACAGAAGACAGTCGTAAACATAACAGAGACAGATTAGCTCAGAAAGCTAAGGCACACGATATTTCGCCCGGAGATTCAGTAATGATTAAATCCGAAGAACGTTTAACATTAACTGCCAGGTGGAATCCTAGATGGACCGTCACACGAGTCCGAGGCCCTGTTATTTATGTCCACAATCAGCAGACGGGAAAGTCAAAAGTTCTCAATGCGGAGAAAGTCAGAATAGTAGACCCGAATCAAAACTGGGACACCTGCAATCCTCGACCCGTACGTAAACAAGCCCGGCCGGCCCAACCACGCTGTACGAGGTCAGATACACCCCATGACGCTGATCCCGTTGATCCCAACGGGTCGTCTAATTACCATCTGGGACAAAGTGGCCACACTACACAACGCAGTACAGCACCAGGCACCCCCCATCTGGATGACCCAGATAGTCGCGACCAGCCGTCTCGTTATCGTCTGGGCCACAACGAGGACAGGAGCCATCCTCTGAGACAATCACGTGTGACAACACACACAACGCCACGTAAACATGGGACCCGCATGCTAAGGAAGTTGTCCCGACGCGGACAGCTGGCTGCAGACCAGTCTGATGATGGACTCGAGGCGGACCTTGAAATTAAACACCTCAGAAAACGGAAGAGCGAGGCGCCCACAGAGTTCTTGCAGAAACGCGCTAGGCAAGAATGCATTGCTTTAGTCATGGCCTTTACACAATAATCACACACACGTATACATATATTCAGAAACAAACCTTATACTGCTCCACTGGTTGAACACACATAAGTTTGCTCTAAAATCAGACATGAGTAGAAAAACAACTACTTATACTAATGACTGAACCGATTAGGGCGCATACCTGTCATTCAGTAACAAGACACCGACACACGCGTCAACCTACCCTGTGACACTACCCCACCACCCCGATGCTCCGACTGAACGTTCGCGACGTAACACGCAGACTTACGCGGGTGAATAGTGACGGTCTTATTGTACTCGGTGGATCGGACACAAAGCGATTTGTAGCAAATTGGCAAGCTATGGGCGAAGTAAAGAACATAAAATTAGATAAATTGTCCGATGATTTACTGGGTAACACCATTATATGGGGTAGCTACCCAGGCCATGTATCCTGGACTGTTGCAATAATTTTTATATTATGTCTCGTTGCCGTGGTTGTCTACGTGGTAATACTGTTGTACAATAAACAGAAAATTACGGCGCCTACCTTGTGTATGAAACGGTCAATTCGTTCATAAATTAGCGTGGAAAGTCCCGCTACAGTTTCGCATGTGACACAAACAGGCGACGCCACTGCAACCGTCAGTCTACCTGACGCGTGGCGATCAGCCCCAGTTGATGAGAACTGAACAGGTTGAGCACGTGCTCAAATTCGCTAATTGTAAGCATTTATTTTTCTTAAAAGACGAAGTGCTGTGCTTTGGCACACTCATTGCGCATTTTTCTCTAAAAAATAGGTGGCCACAGTAGTAATTATATACATTTTTCTTATGTAGTTTGTTCAGCATCCTTTTTACGGTTGCTAAGTTTGGCTAGGTCGCATAACAGACCTACTCATGTTTTATCTTTACGCCCAGGCCAACGCCTGATGGAACAGCATCTTTACGATGACTGAGTGAAGCGTACGTTATCTGTATTATGTAGAGAGTTGGAATTGCATTTAAATACACTTTTGATTGTTGTAAGTACCGATGGTTTCTTCAGTACCGACTATATCCACGGATAGTTTAGAAATTGCGGACACAATTGCACAACTGATAGGATGCAAAGGTCACTCTACCACGATACGGTAGACCAAATCGAAATGACCAGTGTTCAACTGTATTGACAGCTGACCCTCCCTTATCAGTATTTCGTGTTTGTGTTAAAAACAAACTATATTGGTCAGCCTAAAATTGTAAGAACAGAGATAGTGGTCATTGCAGACATATTTAATCAATGATTTAACGCTAGCATAAAGAAAACCCAGGTTGATACAACTTATGTAAGGCAAACTAGTTTCTGGCCAGTTTGCAGCTTTGCTTATTGTTTAGTATACACAGTAGGGAGGGGTAGAGTCGCCCCGACTGTAATAATAACTGGACTGTCAAACGGGAGAAATGTTTACCCGATTTAGAATGCAGGCCATGAGAAACTAGTTTAGTTGGCAACTGACCGTCCCCAAGGACACAAGAAGGTCTCCAGTCCTGGGGAGGTTCAGAAGGTGACCCGATACCTTGCATACGACGGTCATTTCCAGCATGTACGGGGATGACGGTTGTATATGGACATCGGCCAATAACGGCTTTCTCGATTTCCTAAAATGGTTAACCGCGCCTCCACTGAGGCGGGGTTCTTCAGAAAGCTCTGGTATAAATAGGCCAGAAATAGACTCATAAAGCAACGGGTGCGCGCGATCTAAATTACCACGCAGCTCGTTCAATTTGGACTAAAAATTATCGGCAAGGATGGGCCACGCCGGCCCATACCTACCTTACCATTAGAAAACTAAATTTATTGAAGACTTTTAAATGTTAAATGGGAGACACAAGAACAGTGGTAGAGAGACCAGTCTATGTTGTACGATCTACACTTCTGCGTTAATAAAATCTTGCGAACCTGGAAGATGCGTTCACGGCTTATTATACCGATCTGATCGTCTGCGGTATTATCAGTGAGCAGCTAGACGATCTGGCGAGCGACAAAGACAATTACTACACAACTGTGAGTATTCTCAACGAATGCACGCGCCCTTAAGAGAAGCGAGAATCTTACAAGTTGACACATTGTAAGATTCTCGCTTCTCTTATGGGCGCGTGCATTCGTTGAGAATACTAACAGTTGTGTAGTAGTTGTCTTTGTCGCTCGCCAGATCGTCTAGCTGCTTACTGATAATATCGCAGACGATCAGATCGGTATAATAAGCCGTGGACGCATCTTCCAGGTTCGCAAGATTTTATTAACGCAGAAGTGTAGATCGTACAACATAGACTGGTTCTCTACCATAGACAACATAGACTGGTTCTCTGCAATATTGTTCTTGTGTCTCCCATTTAACATTTAAAAGTCTTCAATAAATTTAGTTTTCTAATGGTAAGGTAGGTATGGGCCGGCGTGGCCCATCCTTGCCGATAATTTTGAGTCCACATTGAACGAACTGCGTCTTAATTTAGATCGCGCGCACCCGTTGCTTTATGAGTCTATTTCTGGCCTATTTATACCAGAGCTTTCAGAAGAACCCCGCCTCAGTGGAGGCGCGGTTAACCATTTTAGGAAATCGAGAAAGCCGTTATTGGCCGATGTCCATATACAACCGTCATCCCCGTACATGCTGGAAATGACCGTCGTATGCAAGGTATCGGGTCACCTTCTGAACCTCCCCAGGACTGGAGACCTTCTTGTGTCCTTGGGGACGGTCAGTTGCCAACTAAACTAGATTCTTATGGCCTGCATTCTAAATCGGGTAAACATTTATCCCGTTTGACAGTCCAGTTATTATTACAGTCTACACCTCCCTCCTGTGTATACTAAACAATAAGCAAACTGGCCAGAAACTAGCTTGCCTTACATAAGTTGTATCAACCTGGGTTTTCTTTATGCTAACGTTAAATCATTGATTAAATATGTCTGCAATGACCACTATATCTGTTCTTACAATTTTAGGCTGAACAAACCTTACAACATGATAAAGTGATGCAGGCATGGACCAGTGACATTCATACTACTGCACGGCAAGAACCCACTGGAGGCCCAGTGTTTATACTGTACAGCACCCAGTCTTCATCATATATCTATAGATATATAGTACTAATAAGAGATTATTACTACGTAGCTATATATACCTAATACCTTATTACGTGCACAATCTATCCATGCACGTTGTACATCAAATATCATATCATATTAACTATAAGAGTAGCACCACTAAACATGATCGAAACTGAACTTTCTGAAGTGTTCTATACATGAATTAGCTAATGACTGCGAGTGGTCAAAATCTCATTAAGCCCTGTCGGACATTCTTCTCTAAGGTCCCAAAAATATTTTTTCCCATCTTCCAACACATTCCCCAGCTGCTCCATCACAGTCATTTCCACCTGCAGATCAAGATCTTTCTCGAATGTTATCTGGCCAACTTGCCCAAGGACACTCCTCGTGTAAAGAAATGTGCGCTCTCATTTAAGCTGTCAATTGTTTTAGTAGGCAACCTTTCATATGGTTTGTCAAACAAATACATAGAATGCAATGAATGTTGCAATGTGTACAGAATGAGTTACATGATAGTGGTTCATACAACAAAGAAAAGGCAAACGACGACCAAAAAGGGGAGAGCCTCATCAAATGCAGATGACTTAATAAAGAAAAAAAATCTTATTAATGAGCTGACATCTAGTAGAGTTTAAAAAAAGAGTTACAAATATGCAAACACGCACGCACACATTATTTATAAAACTGAATCCTACCCCTATAACATTTTATATTGCATCCAATCAATGTGACTACTGGGAAACACTTAATGTACGCTCCCCCAAGAAATACAAACGTATCTGTGATATTTCAGAACATTTTCGAAACTGAAAATAACGAGATGTTAGATCCTGTCTTCTGTTGATTCGTACAGCGTAAGCCACACGGGAAATAACCATATTCGTTGTCCCACAACTTTCTCCAGCAAGCCTTCAAAATGTTTGTCTTGAAGAGTTAAACACTAATGCACGATGCTCACTCCAATATGAACAACCCAACTGCCCACACTTATAACACGACTGCTGGGACCACCCTCACCCAAATTATTAATCAGTCTGGTGGCCATGCCCCATTAAGAACAAATGCCAATGACAAATCTTCAAGTTAATTGGTTCCTGGCGTCATCGTCACTGGCTACTAGCTCGATAAGTTTATAATTCTCTGGTAGCCACCTCATCTTCATTGCTTTTGTTTGCCTTATATTGTACATGATGATGGTGAGGAGGAAATAAATTAACTTACTTACTCACTCACTCACTCACTTACATATGTTAGACAACTATTTGTAACATGCTATGTTCACACTATAAACAGTACTACCCTATGTATCATGCAGTGGATGCAACTGTTTCTGTCGTGCAATGAAATGTCGGCCAGTGGTCCACGCCCGCTTCACTGAGCTGGCTTGTCGCTATTGTTTATAGGAGGGTGATTAATGATGTAACTCTATGCCCACTACACAAAGGGGGGCTAGACCAAGTGTGTGGGTTAGATCTGCGCAAATCTTAAACTTCCAGGCGCAGGGACAGAGTCAGTACTACGAGAATGACTTTCTGTCACAGTTGTGCAATATTCTACACTCGTCGACATTAACTAACGTTATCAGCCCTTTATGGGAAATTGATGATACGTAACGAACTCGTTTGATTATATTACCATTGACTTCAAGTTAGCTAACACTAGACATGTGGTAACTGCTTAATTGCGTATATAAACACCTGGGTCTGGCCTAAATATATTTTGCGACAAAATTTATCACCTATTTAACCAAGTTACGATTTAGAAAACTATATTTTTTTGTGGAATTTCAATTAGGTACAGCAAAGAAATCGTATCCGGGAAAGAATCTCTTCGGTAAATATCGTCCATGTGTTATGAATGATGTAGTTCATTATCTTAGGTACCTTCCGTGTGTGGACATTGTTGACGTACCCAGTCTCAAAAGTTGTAGCCATTTTTGTGTAAGCTCCTATGGTGAGGTAAGAAGCCCACCCACGGGGCAACAAGCCCACCCACGGGGCAACAAGCCCCCTCTGGACGTTTGCAATATTATAATTTCTTTATTTTAATATTTGTTCATATGTCGCCGACAACATTTGTGTGTGCGTGTGCGTGGGCGTGCGTGCGTGCGTGCGTGCATGAATTAGTGTATTTTCTACGTGAATCGTATCTGGTTCTACAGGGGCGATGCTGATGGCGATCTTCCTGCGTGGCCTCGACCTCACTGAGACCGTTACACTCACTAACCTCATGACGCAGTCGGGAGACGTGTTGACGTGGCCTGAACAGTGGCGTCACCTGGTGGTCGACAAACACAGCACGGGTGGTGTTGGAGACAAAGTCAGCCTGCCCCTGGTGCCGGCCTTGGCGGCGTGCGGAATGAAGGTACGTCTTAGGACGATGATCTAACGCAGGCCACAACCTGTGTGGGTGAACTTTGTGTAAGCAACAGACTGTCACCTCACACAGCGTTGGATAAATAACGATAGCAAGCCTATGACCTGTGACCTGGTTCGCTCCCATCCTTTCCGTCAACGATCTCACAAAGACAAAACGGGACCAAGCGTAGTTACCCATTAGTTTACCAAGCTTGTCTTATGACTTATGACATTTAACTCCAAACAGCCCTGTCTTTAGCTAAAATAGGAGTGGTTTATTTTCAGAGTTTTCCTTCTCTATAATTAGTGAGTCCACAACAGGTATTTTCCATTTCAATGTCTATGGTCTTTTACTTTCCCTGGCATAGGCACCAGATCTCTTCCGAAAGACACAGGCAAAGTGGGGTGAATGAAGTTGCCCAAGCTTCGAAACGGCGGAGTTGGTTTTGTACCCCGGTCCCTTCGACGTCCGACGCTCTACCACATGACCACCGCGCCCCACGTAGTGGTGCGACATGTTACATACGGTTACACACGGAAACAAAATTAAGTCAAAGACCCAATGCCCCACCAAAAATACGGAATTAATTATTTTGAATACACCTGTCTCGTCTTTGTTGATAGTCATTGTCATTAACGTTGTTTTCTTTATATTTTATTCGCCGTCTTACCAAAGCAGTAGGTCCACTAGACTCACGCGTGAAGAGTGTTCTAATGTTGGTTACACCAGGTTCCGATGATATCTGGCCGCGGACTGGCTATGACGGGCGGCACTCTTGACAAACTCGAGTCGATTCCCGGCTACAAGGTGGAGCAGGACAAGGCTCACATCGTCCGCATGGTCAGCGAGGTCGGCTGCTGTATCGTCGGTCAGACGAGTCGCCTTGTGCCGGCGGACAAGAAACTCTACGCTATCCGTGACGTCACAGCCACAGTCAACAGTATACCGTTGATTGGAGGTCAGTAACTTTCGTCGCATTGATAGGTATCACGCATCCTATCCTTATCCTGGAGATTAATCAACAATTTCAGCTATGCATAAAAAATAATAGTTTTAATAATAAAATCCCTTTTCAAAATACAAGCATACTGTAAATTCACAAATTACCGGCAATAGCGAACGCGCCAAAATAAAAGACAACCATTCCTCAGGTAATATGTGCTGTACCTAGCCAGGTATCCTGTAGAAATACATAAACTGCCAGCGTCACAACGTGGGGTGTTGAACGACTCCCGCAAAGCAATGCTGTCTAGTTCCGGTGTAGTGTAACTTTAACATGTGGTCATGGGTGATGAATAAAAGACGTTCAACACATCATGTTTAGGCGACGAGATTGGATTTCTTTTGTCAGCAGCCGTCAACTGCCGATGTCAGCGGTCATTGCTGAACATATGTAGACACAGCATTCTGAAGCCACGTCTACTTTTAGAGCAACTTTGGACTCGCAAATGTCGATCAAGCTGCGCGCGGGAAAAAAGCAACACGTCGAGCAAGCTTCACGGAAAACCTCAACAGAGCAAGTACCTGCAATATGTAAACAACATGTCGCTGCACGAAACTTTGAGTTTATTAGGAAAGACTGGTCCTCCTACCAAGACAGGCTGGGGTTCTATTTTGAAGTGAATGGCATCGGCATTGACGGAACTGACTTAAGCTTAACTGTGCCAATTGCTGACAAAACATTTAAGCTAAGGCCAAACACTTAACTTAAAATTTTGAACCAAAGCCAAACACCATATTGCAATGTTTCAACTTTTGTTCGGCGTACGGAAAGAAGGGTCGGTCGATGAAAGACTTTGTGGCAGAGTTAAGAAATCTAACTAGAAACTGTGATTTAGGGAAAACTAACGCAGGTGTGCAACTGACTGCTCAATTAATTCTCGAAGATCGGTTAGTCTGTGGTGTGGCAGATACAGAAATCCAACTTCGTTTGTTGGGTGAAGCAGGTCTGGACTTTAAGAACGCATTGCAACTGGCGCTCGCTATAGAGTCTGCTGCTGCCTACGACAGTACACCGAGTCGTGAGAACATCTACAAAGTGACCATACGCAAACAAGCCATCAGGAAAGTGAAACCGGCATCACCCCCTCAAAGTTATTACAAACGCTCCTGTTTCCGATGTGGAAACACGTCAAACTCCCCCAATGTCTGTTACCACAAAGACACAAAAATGCCGAATGTCGAGTGTGCAAGAAATCGGACACATTGAAAGCAACTGTGTTTCGAAATTGAAAACAGAAAACGCGAAAAGTAGATCCACGTACAATTAGATGGGATGAAGATACAAATGGAAGTGGATGCAGGTGCCACAATGTCAATAATTAGTGAACAAACGTTTCGCAAACATTGGAGAAAATACCAACGCTGTAGCACGAAACGCACAATTGACAAGCTGCTCAAGTACATGGAGGAGTGTGTCAAAACCGGGATCATTGACGCAACTTTGGAAGATAAAAATGGTGAACAACATGTGTTCCGCTCATGGCCATCAGTGGCAATGGTCCTAGCTTACTTCGCAAAAACTGGCTGAGTAAACTGCAACTTGATTGGGTTAAGGTTCATCAGTTTAATACGTCACATTCAACGTAAAAAAGCAGAATCGGCAGCTCCAGGCTGCACTAAACATGTACGCCGTCGACGTTAGAGACTCGCACCAAGCAGTCAAGATAGACTCTGCCAAAATCTACGTAGACGTTGGTGCAGACCACGACGATATGTAATGCGAGACATGGCGGAAAAGGAAGTCGATCTGTTCCTTGCTGAGGATATGATAGAGTCTGTCCAGTACTCAAACTGAGCAGGCTCTTTATTACCAGCAATGAAGGCAGACAAGACTGTACGTCTCTGCGGTGACTCACCTTAACCAAGTAGCCAAATCCCACATTCCACGTATAGAAGACATGAATGTACACATTGGGACGGTGCTACATATGCCAAGCTTGACATGCGCCACTGCATCCGACGGCCTCGCCGAACGAGCCGTTGGAATCGTCAAGTTAGGTGTAAAGCGCATACGCGATGGTTACTTGGTAACCAAATTAGCGCCCTTCCTCTTCGACTACCGAATCACGCCACACTCCAGACGGATATAGCCCCTGCTGAACTGTTAATGCATTGACAGTTGAAGTATCGGCTTCATCTGATCAAACCAGACGTAGGTGATATGGTGACAGCACAACTTACCAAGCAGAAAGCGAAGCTTGACCATCATGCCAAAGTTGGAACATTCCACCCGTGTCATCCAGTTTACGCTCTACGCTACCAGGAAAACACTAAAAGATGGGCGCCTGGTGCATTCGACTAACATACATGACCTGTTTCTTATACCGTTCGTCTCGAAGACTTCACATCGATCAGCTTCACGAATGACCGTCGCGTTCTCAAGTAGTGTCATCTGATCTGCCTCTGCGGCTGGAGATGACATTTCCGAATGAAGGGGCCGAATCTCCTGATGAGCCACAGGCCTCACAACCAGTACAGCTTAGTTCAACAGTGAAGACATCCGTACCAAGTCAGCCAACTCACATCTTGCCTGCTTCAGCACCTGTAGCAGAGCTTCGACGTTCTTCACGCTTCAGGAAGCAACCTGAACGTTTGGATTTGTAATTGTGTTAAAGTAGTATCAAGACATCCACTGCAGTAGAGATGCTAGGGAGAGCTCACCTCAGCCTGGGAGGAAGCTGAGAGGAGGGAAGGTGACATGTCATAGGGAGACAGGACGTAAGGAGACGGGAAGGAAAGGAACGGGAGAGAAGACAACCGGGGTGAAAGAGAGGGGAGTAGGGGAGACAGGAGGGAAGGAGAAGGGAGTGGGGGAGACGGGAGGGAAGACAACCGGGGTGAAGGAGAGGGGAGTAGCGGAGACAGGAGGGAAAGAGAAGGGAGTGGGGGAGACGGGAGGGAAGACAACCGGAGTGAAGGAGAGGGGAGTAGCGGAGACAGGAGGGAAGGAGAAGGGAGTGGGGGAGACGGGAGGGAAAACAACCAGAGTGAAGGAGAGGGGAGTAGGGGAAACAGAAGGGAAGGAGAAGGGAGTAGGGGAGACGGAAGGGAAGGGGTCAGGACAGAATGTGATGGAGGGGATCGAAAGGAAAAGTTATTCTGCAGCAGTGATAGAGGGGGTGAGGAAGAGAGCGAGGGTGTTTGTGGGGGATTCGATAGTTAGGAAGACCGACAGAGTCTTAAACAAGGGAGATGATGTGGTGGTCTGCTTGCCTGGAGCCAAAATAGAGGCGATAACTGAGAGGGTAAAAAACATCGTAGGCTCGGGTAAGGGTGGATCTGTTTTAGTACATGTAGGGACAAATAACGTAGAGAGGGAGGGTACAACTGCCATAGTTAGGAAATATAGGCAGTTGGTCAGAACACTAAAACAGACGCGGGTTGAGCAGGTAATACTGTCAGGGATTTTACCTGTAATGGGCAGGAGGGGTCATAAATATCGAAATTGTCGGGGGATGGCAATTAACATGTTAGTCCAGAGGCTGTGTAGGGAAGAGGAAGTTGGATTTGTGGATTTATGGGGAAGTTTTGTTGGGAGGGCTGATATGTACATGAAGGATGGCTTCATTTAAGTGGAAAGGGGCGGCAGTATTCGCGGACAAACTTTCAGCAGCAGTAGATAGCGACTTGGGTACAATGACAAATATTTTTGGAAGTAAACATTCTTTAAACTAGAAGTGCAGGGGGGTTACCTAGAGGTGTCTCAAGCAGAACAAGAGGCCACTAGCACAGATAAACCAATATCAAATCATCCGAAAAACATCTCTGAAAAAGGTTATAGATGCGTATGTTTAAATGCAAGGAGCATAGTAAATAAGAAAAACGAATTAAACATTATGGTAGAAGATATTGACCCTCACATAATTGGTATAACTGAATCATGGGCCAACATAGATATAACAGATGCTGAATTAGGACTGACAGGATACGTAATGTTTAGGAAAGATCGAATAGGAAGAAGGGGCGGGGGAGTTATTTTATATGTTAAAGAATCTATTCAGGCTTATGAAATAAAACTAGAAAGGGAAGCAGATTGCGATGAAGCTGTTTGGTGCAAAATTGTTTCAAGAAATTCAAAATTAACTATTGGATTAGTTTACCGAAGTCCAAACATAAACGAAGAGGACAACACAAAAATAAAAAACGCTATAAAGGAAGTTAGTAAAGGGGAATGTATCATAATGGGAGATTTTAACCATGGACACATACAATGGAATTCTCTAGAGAGCACAGGGATTGAGGATCAACAATTTCTATGTTTAATCCAGGATAGCTTTCTTACTCAGCACGTACTAGAACCAACCAGGGGAGAAAATGTATTAGATATAGTTTTGTCATCACAAAAAGAATTAGTGGACAATGTAAAAATATTTGAACCATTGGGTAATAGTGACCATAATCAAATACATTTTGACATCAATGTAAAATCAGAAACTAAAAATAAGAAAACGTACAAGAGAAACTTCCACAAAGGTAACTACAAAGATATGAGAAAATACTTAGCACAGCTAGATTGGAATAACATGCTGATGAATAAGACTGCAATTGAATGTTGGAATATTCTAAAATATGAAATTGAGAGTATCATTGATAAATTTGTTCCCTTCCGAAAACAAGGAAAACGGTGTAGAAAGAAACACTTGTCAAAAGAGGCAATTAGAAAAATAATGCTAAAACAAACTATGTGGAGGGTTTATAGGCGTACCAGAAAGGTAGAGGAGGCACTTAATGCAGCTACAACTGAAATCAGACAATCTAAAAGAAGCTATGAGCAAAAACTGGCATATAACATAAAAACTGACAGCAAGAGTTTTTATGCATATGTCAGGAGTAAACAAAACGTACAAGACAAGGTTGGACCTCTAGAAGACAGTGCTGGAAATATAATATCACAGGGGTTTTTAATGGCGGAAGACCTAAATGGTTACTTCAGTTCAGTGTTTACAAAAGAAGATATTAGTTCATTACCAGTTGCTGATGCTAAATTTCAGGGGGCTAAATCTGACTATTTAGGACCGTTAGTTGTAACTCCAGAATTAGTAGCTAGGAAAATAAAGGCAATGAAGGATAACAAATCACCGGTGGATGGGATTCCTCCAAAATTACTAATGGAAACAGTAGATCAAATCAGTATACCACTTGCAAGAGTATTCAACTTGTCATTAAAAGAGGGAGTTGTTCCGTCTGAATGGAAAGAAGCAAACATCATACCATTATTTAAAAAGGGTTCGAGAAATAAGTCAGAGAATTACAGACCAGTGAGTTTAACGTCAGTGATTTGTAAATTATTAGAAAGGTTAATTAAAGACCATATGGTGGACTTCCTCGTTAAGCATAAATTATTAAATTCATCTCAACATGGATTCCTTAAAGCGAGGTCATGCTTAGCAAATATGTTATGTTTTTTGGAAGAAATCACTAAGTGGATAGACGTGGGATCGCCAGTAGATATTATCTACTTAGATTTTCAGAAAGCTTTTGACAAAGTGCCACATCAAAGATTGCTTCTTAAATTAAAAGCCCATGGTATCGGGGATAGCACAACTGACTGGATAGAACAATGGCTGACTGACAGAAGACAACGAGTTGTAGTAGATGGCGAAGTTTCAAATTGGAAATCGGTTTTGAATGGGGTACCTCAAGGATCAGTATTAGGACCTATATTATTCTTAATTTATATCAATTACTTGGACGACAGTATAACAAGTAACGTACTGAAATTTGCGGACGACACAAAACTGTTTAGAAAGGTTAATACTGATGGTGATAAACAACATTTACAAAATGATCTAGACAGATTAGTGAAATGGTCTGAGAAATGGCAGATGCTGTTCAATTTTGGGAAATGTAAATGCCTACATACAGGACATGGGAACTTGAATGTAAACTATAAAATGGGAACTACTGTTCTTGGTACTACTGTAAAAGAAAAGGACTTAGGAGTTACAATAAGCGCTGATATGAAAGTTTCAGAGCAGTGTGGTATTGCAGCTTCAAAGGGTAATCAAATTCTTGGATTGATTAGAAGAAACATAACATACAAGGGAAAAAAGTTAATTATACCTCTTTATAAAGCAATAGTTAGACCTCATTTAGAATACTGTATACAAGCATGGAGACCATATCGTAAGAAGGATATAGATACGCTTGAACGCATACAAAGGAGAGCAACTAAAATGATTCCAGAACTTAGAGACCTTAGTTATGAAGAACGCCTGAAAGAATGTGGTTTAACAACTCTAGAGACAAGGAGGTTAAGAGGAGATCAGATTGAAGTTTTTAAGATATTGAATGGGTATGAAAATATTGATAGAAATATGTTTTTCTCACTCAAGAAGGATAGCAGAACTATAGGACATGAGGTAAAATTAGTAAAGGATCAATGTAGATTGGACATCAGGAAGCACTTGTTCTCACAGAGGACAATAAATTAATGGAACAAACTGTCTACAGATTGTGTAACTGCTAGCAGCGTGAATATGTTTAAAAACAAGGTTGACACATATATCAGGAGGGCGGGTTATAAGTAGGTGAACATTGTTGGACTCTCGATAAGCCAATGGCTTCCTTGTCCACTTGCCATCTGGGCCTTTGGCTTGGATGGCAAATCTTGTTAAATCTTGTTAAAGTAGTTTGTTTGTAACTGTAATTTTCTTTTATATTTTGACTGTACGTACAGAGATCAAAGACTGTTACTGTTCCGGCCAATTTTAAATTTTCTTTAAAACGGTTTTTTCACTAAAGTTGGGAGGGATGTCGAATATTGAGATACCCCATGATGGTCGGAGGTCGAAGTGCAATGATGTCTAGTTACGGTGCAGTGTAACTTTGAAACATGTGGTCATGAATGATGAATAAAAGACTTTCCATACATCACAATCTACAACCGATTTAGCCTATCGCAAATCCGGTTCTTTGATTCCCAAATAATTATGTAGTGTTTGAATAGCTTAAGTAACTTCTGCAGTCGATTTATCACAAAAATACGTTTTTTTTATTCAAATCATCAAAAGAAGTTACTTTAGTCGTTAGATCTGGTAAGATTCAAAATAGTCGATATTTAAAATATTACATACACTGTACGGGTCAATATCGAGAATGGGCGTGAGCAGCAGGAAAGGTGACATTCCTGTTTACAGCTTTTCCAGTTTCACTTCACTTAATGTTTGAACAAACATTAAGTGATTTAATAGCTTGTCTGATGATTTCACACACAAACTACAAACAAAAGTTGTACAAACGCACTAGCATGATGCAGTGGTACTAGGTAGGTTTTGGGTTTTCAAACAATGAAGCCTAGGAAAAAAAATCGAATTGCGGAGGAACTTTCTAACCGACATTTGTAGCATACAACCTTTCTCTGAATGTACAGATCCAAGCAAGTGTGCAACTTATGTTCTTGCTTCTCTCAAGGTAAATGAAATGTATACTAAAAATAAGATTGACTTTTAACCATGTTTATTCGCCGTTATTTGGTCAATAGCATCCATCGTTTCCAAGAAGGCTGCCGAGTCCTTGTCTGCGTTGGTACTCGATATCAAGTTTGGTCGGGGTGCCCTCTACAAACAACCGGACGAAGCCCGTGAACTGGCGACAAGTTTTGTAAGTTCGCTGTTATCACCCCCACTTCAAGATTGTTTGTGCGTTTGTGCGTGCGTGCGAGCGTGCGTGCGTGCGTGCGTGCATGTGTGTGTGTGTGTGTGCCTTTTTTGCGGAATTATAACTGGACTATATAAAAAATTCTTACTAAATAAGAAAATTATATAAACGAACTAGTATACCACAGTTGAGAGTAATACTAGCTAGGTTCGATTTTTCGCGAATTGAATCAGAAACAAGGCGAGCGAAAACATGCAACTGAGGAAGACCGGTCAAGTAAAAATGCACTAAGATGGCGTTATTTGGTAATTGCGTGCACATATACTCGGTTTCTATGGTAAGTGTTCACATCTTTCATCACGAACAGGCGCGTCTAAGTGAAGGAATGGGAATCCGGACGACAGCTCTGCTGACCAACATGGACAACGTGATAGGGCGCACCGTGGGCAATGCCCTCGAAGTGGCCGAAGCCTTGGAATGTCTTCGCGGGGTCGGACCAAACACCTTGAAGGAGTTGGTAACAGAGCTAGGTACGCACACGCACGCACGCATACATTTGTTGGAAGTAAATTGTTGTTGGATTGTCATGTCATAGAAGATGGCGTTGGCTGTTACATGTTAATAACCTCTACAAAGGATAGCGAGCTGGAGACATGTAGACAAGGATGGAATCTATGTATTAATATGCTTTCGAGGGACCCTGGCAGTATCTCCTCCCTCCCAGGTCCAATCTCCTATTTCTGCCTTCCATCACCTTCGTGATATATCGGGTGTAGGCTAATAACAGCAATAATGCTTACATATATGTGTGCCTAACTATTTATATAACACCGATTACGTCTTTGTCACTAGGCGGTCATCTTCTGGTCAACGCTCAACAGGCGGCGGATGTAGAGGAAGGTCGAAAACGAATCGCTGATTCTCTAGACAACGGAGAAGCAATGAAGAAGTTCGCCGCCATGTTGACTGCCCAGGGCGTCGCCACTGACACGGTGGCTAAGTTGACAACGTCACAGGAGGAAGCCATTGCTGTACTCCCCAGGGCTAACTTCACCCGACATCTGAACTGCGCGAAGACAGGTAAACGTCCTAAGACTTATTTATTAGTAAAGTAGAAGAGCAACACGAACACGGGTCTAGTGAGTGTTGTATTTTAGTCAACAACAGTGCCGGAGTAACAGTGGTGCAATTGGCACACGTGGTACAAGTTATACAAGTTGTACAAGTGATACAACTGGTTCCAGTTGTACAAGCTGTACAGTTATACAAATGGTACAAGTTGTACAAGTGATACCAGTGATACCAGTTGTATAAGTGGTAAAAGTGTTACCAGTGATATCAGTGATACCAGTTGTACAAGTGGTACATGCAGTACTATTTGTACAAGTGAACCAATGGTACCAGTTATACAAGTGGTAATGTTGTACAAGTGGTACACGTGGTACAAGTGGCACAAATGGTTCCAGTGGTACGAGTGGTACAAGTGATAACCAGTTGTACCCGTGGTATAAGTGATACAAGTGGTACCTGTTGTACCAGTGGTACCTGTGGAACAATTGCTACAAGTTGTTCCAGTGATTCCTGTGGTACAGGTGGTATAAGTGGTACCAGTGGTACTAGTTGTACAAGTGGTACATTGGTTCATTCGTAAAGGCATCCAAAAAAGCCCCCACAAAATCAATCACAATCAATGAGATCAGCCGATTAGAATGTCTCTTCGCTTCCACCGAATGGGGTTCCGCTTCCACGAAGATAAATTTAAAACATATCAGGAAAGTCATTGCTGTAAGTCGGTGTCATCTCGTTCGTGATGACCCGAGACCACACACGTAGCTTTTAGTTTCAATGGACAATCCTCATACGTTAAGCGAAATTCGTGGATGAACTTTTTTCCCAAGTTGAGCTTCTGAATACACTTATAGCAAGGCATATGCAACGTCAGTATTAAATTAAAACGACCATTTGTGAGTACACAACAGCTTAGGCTGCAATGTTTGAACGGCGTGCACATTAAGTTACATGCTATTATTTCGGGAATTATGACCCTGATGTAGTGTTTCACTCGGGCATATTTACCGCCAATTTCTTCGATACCAAATACTGTACAGATAACGAAGAACGTGTTATAGCACATTTTAAGGGCTAACGTAAAGCGATTTAGATTAGAAACGAAGCATCAGAGGAAGACATTGACAACTATGCACATATATTGCCATGGTGTGTATCATAATACAATATCGTTGTCAGCACACATGGGTGTCAACGTCTTCGTTGTCAACACACGTGGGTGTCAATGTCTACGTCTTCTTATGCTACAAAGTTTGTAATTCTCCACATTTTACATTAATCATTCATTGTGTTTTGTCTGCAGTTAACAATTCACCTTTATCTTTACCCCTTGATCGGGACGGACGTATGGGTGCCATTTCCACTTATTCTTCGCCAACTTTGTCTGTCTTCTGATGTGCATAGTAGGGTCGGTAGGCTTTGGTTGGTCCATTCCTGAACAATATCCAGCCAGTTTTTCCTCTATCGACCCCGTATTCACTTGCCCAAAAGAGTGCATTGCAATACGTTTTTGAAATGGTGCTGTGTCGGGTGATGTGGCCAAACCAGGAGAGCTATGACAACAACGACTCTTACTTTCCAGCAAAGTCCACTTGTTGTCTCACGTTTTCATTACCAATTCGCATAGTGCAAATTAACATTTCATAACTGTACAACTGACGTGATCCGCCCGTTGTCATACATAGAATGAGATATCCCTTGCAGGTTACGTGACGGCCATAGATGCGAGCGTGTGCGCCCTCGTGTCTGCCAGACTCGGCGCCGGGCGGATGAAGGCCAGCGACGTCGTCGAACCTGCCGTCGGCCTGCAGCTGTACGTAGACGTCGGCTCGCACGTGCGTCAAGGTCAGCCACATTTGCTTCTCTTAGAATGCAACTTACCATGTCAACAGTGGAATGGCGTGTTGTGTGCGCGTCATCCACGGCTGTGAACCTCTTTCTGCGTGCACGTGCATCTAACAAACAAGCACACACGCAAGCACGCACGCACGCACGTGGCACTCGTAATAACGTTCACTAACCTCACAATCACGGTAAAATTTGGCGACATTTCAATAGAGTAACACGAGGCAAAACGGCACCCTGAGGGAAGTCGGCCCCCATCACGTATGCAAAATATAAAACTCTGATCGCCCACACATCTGGTGAAAAATGAAGAAAACATATATCGGATACCTACCCGTAAAGCTCGCAAACACGAGACAGACGTAGACTGTTAATATGATGGAATATTACTAAACCAATTTTAGTACGTATGTATTTCAAGGTATAACATATTATATGTTAACTCCTATTAAAACTTAACAACTGTACTATCATACTATTTTATGTACACATTTTTTCATTCAATGGTTCATATAAGCGGAAAAAAGAAGAGGGAGTTGTGGACCGTATTTCTCCAGACAGGCGGCCGTCTTGCCCCACGGATGGGGAAAGATAGTCTTTTGGGGACTATTTTTGAAATGCAACTCTATATTGTCTGTTTGCTGAAACTAGTTATCCAATGGGTAACACATATATTTGCCTATGCTATGAACATATTACAGACATGCTAACATAGTTCTCAATTTTATATTTATTTCGCCCAACGAAGGCGATACTACAACACTCGTTTGACTTCGTAAACGTAATTTATTAAATTTTTTAACGTCTACGATATTTATTCAGGACAACAATAATTGTCACCCAAAGGTGAGCATGTTCCAAATAGTAATATATTGAACGTCAACAATGATAGTCGAGGCCAATATTCACGATCCACTGCATTACCTGAATTTGAGCAGAAGATGACTTGCCCACCGTCAACAACATATTATCATGCTGGTTTTTATGACCTTTTCCTTCGAAGACTTACATAGCTTGACGAAGGAATATATTAGGATCATGTTTCTATGCCTCCTGTTTGCAATGTAAATCCGTATTTATCTACACAATCACTCATCAGATATCGTGTTTTATTCTAGGAGACCGCTGGCTTACCGTGCACTACAACAACGAGCCGCTGCCCGATGATTACGTCACTCGTCTCCAAGGCGCTCTCTCGATCGATACCAAGGAACCGCAACGCACGTCATTAGTCTATGCCGTGATAACAGGAAAATGACCTAGTGCAGCAGGTGGCGCGTTGATATGTCACTAATCTACAAACAAGTGACTAATTGCAATAAATACACGCAAACAACATTAACTATTAGATTGCTATTAGCGGTACACTGTTTTATTTTATTTTAATACAAATATCTTGAACGCCTCTTATATATTTTCTTTAGATAAAGTATGGACGCTCAATAGCTGATTTACTAAGGGCTATGCATACTTCGCTTTTATAAAATGTTACTCTATACTAGTATTTTCTAACACAAGTAAAACCTGCTTTACCGGACACCTGTTTATAGCGGACACCGTTCAAAGTTCCGTGTGACTTGCTATTAGTTTGCAAATGTAGCGAATATGGACAACAGACAAGTGAAGCTGGTCAACCGATGATACTTACATACATATCGTATTGTGTGACATCACCTGCATAATGTATTCAAAAAGTAAAATAAATATACTCCATATAAGCGATTGTGAGTACATTTATTGTCGAGCTATAACGATTATTGTTGTAAACCAAACGCCATAATGTGCGAGTAACGTTACACGATGTTGCGGTGGTGATAAAAAATGTGTATGCATATACTTACGTACGTCAACAAAACGAATATAGCAACTGATAAAGACTGACCGCTATTGGATATATACTGTCACGCGGGATTTCTGCATAGCGATGTTAGGTCTCTACCATCCGCTAGGAGTCACCTTACTCTCAATACGCTAGGCGTCAGCTCTACAAGTAACATAATACGATAATTATATTGAATAACAATATATATATATATATATATATATATATATATATATATATATATATATATATATATATATATATATATATATATATATACATACATACATACATACATACATGCATACATACATACATGCATACATACATACATATATATATATATATGATAACATTTATGATACTATTTGTTGGAATTTTATTCCCATTGACCGAATAAACAATGTTCACTAAATATTCAGTGATAAATAAAACATAATATCCAAAACACTGCATTAGGTGGCCGATTACTAAGAAATAAGGGTAACCAAAAACATTTTTAAACATCTTAAAACCCCAAAAAGGCAAACAAACTTGTGGGGTCCCGTGCAATTTTTTATCTGATATACTAACAGCTACGTCACCTGCAAAATTAGCAAAATACTGTAGCTAATGACCTTAGCTCGAATGGAATCTGTCTGGTTTTGCTCAAGGATTCTATGGATGGGATTGTTCCGAATTTTGTTATCAACGGCTTCAGTAAGGCTCCGGAAGAAGCATCGGCCATCTTGGCAGGTTTGTACTAACTCTACCGCATTAAACGACGATGCGATGACCCAATGCTCGCGTCTCCATCATTCATCAAGCTGTAAGATACATGCCTCCCTCTTCTTGTCTTCTTCGGGGCCGCACGCAATTGTACAGGAGGCATTTCTCACAACGAAAGATATTTTGATTGTCCGTCGTTTTTGCCCTCGCCAGGTCGAGATTTATAACTGAATGTGTACTCACTCGACCAATGAGTGCATAGAGTACTACAGAGGTGTAGTCAACGCATTGTTCTCCAGGTTCGAAACGAATTTAATCTTGTACATCAGACGGCTACGTACATATTAGCAACATAATCACTCACGATGACGATAAAAATAACAGTGAAGATATCTGTCACTGTAAACCGTAAAGAAAAGTAGTGAATGTAAACATCACTTAAAATGTATACAGACTCTTAAAGTCTAGAAGATTTGACAACAAAATTCTGACCGGAAATTTTTAATTCTTATGCTAAAGCAGGTATGGCCCGTCAGGACCATCCTTACTGAAAATTTGGATGCCTAAAATTCAGCATGACTACACACCTCAGTGTGAATAAAAAATTGTCTTGCCGTTCCCTTGTAAACGCTCCTCCGGGGTATTTATACTCCCAGTTTACCAAAATCAGACGCCGTCACTAGAGGCGCTGTGATTGCTTAAATACCCAATACGCTTTACTATTGGTCAACTTGTTAAATCCACCCACCCTCTCAACCATGCTGATGCTAAATTTCAGGGGGCTAAATCTGAATATTTAGGACCGTTAGTTGTAACTCCAGAATTGGTAGCTAAGAAAATAAAGGCAATGAAGGATAACAAATCACCGGGAGTGGATGGGATTCCTCCAAAATTACTAATGGAAACAGTAGATCAAATCAGTATACCACTTGCAAGAGTATTCAACTTGTCATTAAAAGAGGGAGTTGTTCCGTTTGAATGGAAAGAAGCAAACATCATATCATTATTTAAAAAGGGTTCGAGAAATAAGTCAGAGAATTACAGACCAGTGAGTTTAACGTCAGTGATTTGTAAATTATTAGAAAGGTTAATTAAAGACCATTTGGTGGACTTCCTTGTTAAGCATAAATTATTAAATTCATCTCAACATGGATTCCTTAAAGCGAGGTCATGCTTAACAAATATGTTATGTTTTTTGGAAGAAATCACTAAGTGGATAGACGTGGGATCGCCAGTAGATATTATCTACTTAGATTTTCAGAAAGCTTTTGACAAATTGCCACATCAAAGATTGCTACTTAAATTAAAAACCCATGGTATCGGGAATAACATAACTGACTGGATAGAACACTGGCTGACTGACAGAAGACAACGAGTTGTAGTAGATGGAGAGGTTTGACATTGGAAATCGGTTTTGAGTGGGGTACCTCAAGGATCAGTATTAGGACCTATATTATTCTTAATTTATATCAATGACTTGGACGACAGTATAACAAGTAACGTACTGAAATTTGTGGATGACACAAAACTGTTTAGAAAGGTTAATACTGATGGTGATAAACAACATTTACAAAACGATCTAGACAGATTAGTGAAATGGTCTGAGAAATGGCAGATGTTGTTCAATTTTCGGAAATGTAAATGCCTACATACAGGACATGGGAACTTGAATGTAAACTATAAAATGGGAGATACTGTTCTGGGTACTACTGTAAAAGAAAAGGACTTAGGAGTTACAATAAGCGCTGATATGAAAGTTTCATAGCAGTGTGGTATTGCAGCTTCAAAGGGTAATCGAATTCTTGGATTGATTAGAAGAAACATAACATACAAGGGAAAAAAGTTAATTATACCTCTTTATAAAGCAATAGTTAGACCTCATTTAGAATACTGTTTACAAGCATGGAGACCATATCGTAAGAAGGATATAGATACGCTTGAACGCATACAAAGGAGAGCAACTAAAATGATTCCAGAACTTAGAGACCTTAGTTATGAAGAACGCCTGAAAGAATGTGGTTTAACAACTCTAGAGACAAGGAGGTTAAGAGGAGATCAGATTGAAGTTTTTAAGATATTGAATGGGTATGAAAATATTGATAGAAATATGTTTTTCTCACTCAAGAAGGATAGCAGAACTAGAGGACATGAGGTAAAATTAGTAAATGATCAATGTAGATTGGACATCATCAAGCACTCGTTCTCACAGAGGACAATAAATGAATGGAACAAATTGTCTACAGATTGTGTAACTGCTAGCAGCGTGAATATGTTTAAAAACAAGGTTGACACATATATCAGGAGGGCGGGTTATAAGTAGGTGAACATTGTTGGACTCTCGATAAGCCAATGGCTTCCTTGTCCACTTGCCATCTGGGCCTTTGGCTTGGATGGCAAATCTTGTTAAATCTTGTTAAAACCACTGGACAATGACGTCTGCCAGTCTTCCTTTCCCAATTTTGAGAGTTAAATTTTTGAACTCTTGGAGCTGCGCCAAATCCAGGGTACCCAGGGCTCCTTCTCGGTTCCCCAATTACGTTGGCCCTCGGGTCAGAGCAATTTAGCAAATGTCAGGATTAAAGGGAAAACTGAAGCGTCTGAAACAGTACCATCAATCTTTGGCACCATATGGATTTTGTCCATATCCACTTGGGTGGCTTAACTATAAACTTTTAGAAACCTGTTTTTCTGTTGCTAATCTAGGCTTAATACATCGAATAAACCTCCAAATGACTTACTAGCATTAGCATAAAAACTAATTAAATCAAACTGGCCTGTACTTTACAAAGCTATTACCATGCATGGAGAGGCCACTTGGTACTGAGGGTGCGTCACAAGTCGAAGAACCGTCGTAAGTCGTCGGAACGCTTGCGCAGAGCGAGACACAAAGAGATGTCACCGTCCGTACCATCTACCAGCGATATGCCGCCGATATGGAACGGACGGCGGTATCTCGCCTGTAGATGGAACGGACGGCGGTATCTCGCCTGTAGATGGAACGGACGGCGGTATTTCGCCTGTAGGTGGAACGGACGGCGGTATCTCGCCTGTAGATGGAACGGACGGCGGTATCTCGCCTGTAGATGAAACGGACGGCGGTATCTCGCCTGTAGATGGAACGGACGGCGGTATCTCGCCTGTAGATGGAACGGAGTTCATGCGTCGAAAAGACGTCCGAACCTCCCCTTTTCAAAACCCTGAAAACGGGCCGGAGTTGTGCTCTGAGGCCCTAATTGGGGGATGTCCGTTATCAAAGAGAAATGAGTTAATATCAATAACGGTGACAGCTAGTATAATAGACTGCTTGCAATAGCCAGTCATAGCATGCTGTGGGATGTGAAAACAGTAGGAACTGTCTTATTGAACCGACGATGTAATTGTAACTCTGTATGTCTGTCTGTCTGTCTGTCTCTCTCTCTCTTTGTCTGTCAATATGTCTGTTCCCTCATATCTTCGTCAGTTTCGCGTGCATGGAGCTGACATTTTGTAAGCGTGCCTTGGTGCCCATGGGGAAGGTTCGTACAGTTAGCAAAACTGTTTGTATTATTTGCTGGAACTAATTCTTTCCGGTTCAAATGTTTAGTCGAAAAATCGATCCAGTGATGCTCTCAGTTTATACACACGCGCCGTCTAGCGATAAAAACCATGACATTCCGGGTACCGACTATTCGGAAAAAAGACATTCGCCACGAGCAAAAACATATCTTTTATCTTTAAAAACGTGGATGCAAACCTCTTGATAAAACATATATCATTGCGTAGCCTAACGTTGTGCCTCGCCCAATACCACGGCAGCAATGCAGTGGTGTATCGTTTTCTCAAATGCAGGTTGATTGCTGGAGATTACGCTGACGCTGATTTGACAGTTAAAAGTTAAACGCCCGAACGGCTTCCGTGGAACCCGTTCGCGTCTATGACAGCCGTTATTAGCCAAATTAATGTTTTTCAATGGCAAGCCAATGCTGGTTAATATAATGACATTTTGAATGTATAATTAACTTGTGGCAATGGTGATACGCTGAGTGGCGCTACTGTCGGGAGTTTGGTCTACGTGCATTAATGCTCGCAACAAAGACATTCAACACAAATACCAATCGGCCAACGCAACATCGGCCTGCACCCGTCGCTTTACTTATTCTTTATTTTAAATATTTAATCATTGGTGAGCCAATGTGGATTCTGGAAAGAGCGTGGAACCATAGACATGGTGTTCGCTGCAAAGCAGCTTCAAAGGGATATGTCAGGACAAAAAAAACTGGTTCTCCATCTACGTCGATCTGACCAAGACCTTCGACACTTTAGTCGTAAGGGTCTGTGGAGGATCATGTCCAAGTAAGGCTGTCCACGGAAGTTCTACGTCGATCTGCCCAAGGCCTTCGACACTGTCAGTCGTGAGGGTCCGTGGAGGATCATATCTAAGTACGGCTGTCCACGGAAGTTCTACGTCGATCTGACCAAGGCCTTCGACACTGTCAGTCGTGTGGGTCCGTGGAGGATCATGTCTAAGTACGGCTGTCCACGGAAGTTCTACGTCGATCTGACCAAGGCCTTCGACACTGTCAGTCGCGAGGGCCTGTGGACGATCATGTCCAAGTACGGCTGTCCACGGAAGTTCATCGCCATGGTGAAACAATTCGATGATGACATGCCAGCAAGGGTTCAGGACAACGATGAGACATCTGAGCCTTTCCGTGTCACAAACGGTATGAAACAAGGACGCGTCCTAACACCGTCACTGTTCAGTATAATGTTCTCCGCCATACTGACAGATGCCTTTAGAGATGATGACATTGGAATCAGCATCAGATACCAAACGGATGGAAAGCTGTTCAACCTCAGGAGGCTTCAGGCAAAAACCATGGTCATGACAGACATCGCAAGAGACTTTCTGTTTGCTGACGAATGCGCCCTAAACGCAGGGTCAGAAGCTGACATGCAACGCAGCGTCGACAAATTCTCTGATGCATGCACCGACTTTGGCCCGACCATCAGTATCAAAAAGACTGAAGTATTGCATAAGCCATCTCCATGGAAACCGTACATTGATCCCAGCATCACATCCAACGGCCAAACGGCCGTCCCAAAACGTTGTCATCGACGACGAAGGCAACACCAGGATCGCGAAATCCAGCGCAGCCTTTGCTGACTACACGCCAAAGTCTGGAACAGAAGAGGCATTAGTCTACAGACCAAGCTGAAGGTGTACAGGGCAACAGTACTCCCCACGCTGCATTAAGCTTGCGAAACGTGGACAATGTATCAACGTCACGCCAGGAAGCTGAACCACTTCCACACAACCAGCCTCAGAAGACTCCTCAACATCAAGTGGCAGGACAAGATCCCGGACACTGAGAACCTTGCTCAGGCAAGCCTACCCAGCATCCACACCATCCTGATGCAGTCTCGGTTACGATGGGCAGGCCATGTCGCTCTCATGCTAGAACACCGGCTGCAGAAAAACCTCTTCTACGGTGAGCTACAATAAGGTAAGCGCTCACAAGGAGGACAACATAAACGTTTCAAAGATAATCTCCGTGAAAAGCGTTTGCCACCAACCCCAGCACCCCAGCTCAGGACCGTGCTGAGTGGCGCTCCTCCCTGTACAAAGGACCGTGCTGAGTGGCGCTCCTCCCTGTACAAAGGCGCTGCAACCTGTGAAGCAAACAGAACTGCTGCAGCAGAACAACGGAGGCAAGGCAGAAAGTCAAGAGTCAGCGACCCCTGACAACACATGCGGCTCCCAACCCCTGTCTACACTGCCAGAGAATCTTCCAGACGCAGATTGGCCTTTTCAGCCACCTGCGTACTCACAGATCAACGCAGCCTCCTCAACCCCCGGATGACTGAAGTGGTCCTCATTGCTTCGCGATGGACGAACGACGACGAGTGTATGTGTGTGTGTGTGTGTGTGTGTGTGTGTGTGTGCATGCGTGCGTGCGTGCGTGCGTGCGTGCGTGCGTGCGTGCGCGTGTGCGTGCGTGCGTGTGTTGTGAGCAATACTACCGAATGAGTCGCAATATTAATAACCCACAACCACTCACATGTGCACGATACTGATGGTCTTTGTGTACGCAGCGTATATTCCAACTATGTCGTGTGGCTTTCTTCGTCTGTTTGCGTGACACTTGTGAAAACGTCTCCGATATATTATGCCTGTGCATCAAGTGGCAGTGCCCTGAGCCGAGAGCTGGAACGGGCGCCAAGTACTAACAAAAGTACTCGAGCTAAGGTCATAGTCATAATAATATTATCGTTATGATGTAGTTTATGTAGTGAAGTCGACCATCGTTGTGTTGGACACAGGAACGCAGTTTTGGGCAGACACAGTATCTTCTTATGAAGGTTGGTTATTAATTTACAATAGCAAGACAGTGAATTGAAATGTGAACTTTTCTTGTTTGCTTTCCTTTAACTTATCCACATTATTGCTCTCTGGTGGTTGGGTTGTTACCGCGTTTATGATGCATTACTTCTAATAAATAGAAAATATGTTTGAGATTAAAGCCCCATTTCCACATTTCTTTGAAAATTCATGTCGCCAGTAACTTATGCTCGAAATTCAGTTTCCTTGTTAGTCATATTTTGTCGTTAGTATCTCACATTTCTATATTCTACATTTATTTTCTATGCAAAATGTAATACATCTGCAATTTTCAAGTTACGTGACTGATTTTTGTAGTAGACCCTGTGGTATATGTAATATATGTGGTATATGTCATTGAGCTGATTAATTACGAACATGTCGTCGTCCACAAACAATGGTTGTTTCATGTTATTGTCGTTGACACGATTTATCAGTAGCAACGGCATGGGCAATGATTCTTGTATAAATGTATACATTGCCATCTGCTATTATTCACTGTTTCCTGTCCGTCAGCGACCTTTCTCTCTATTCATTTACAACCTACCTTGTTCCACGGGCTATCAGTCTACTTGTAATGTTCTCCCAAAACGTAATAACTTAGCTCATTATTAAACATGAATGGGCGCTTGGAACCCATGTTGAAGTTGTGTTTGACGAGGCATTCGACAATCTTATGACTGAAACTGTCCACTAACACAAACACACTATTGAATGCTTCCTTGATACTTAATCGCATGTGTGATGAAATAACTTACTAAATCACACTGAAGATATTCGCGGATATGTGTGAAAGAGCATGGCTTACCGATTACGCAACATCCCAATTTACTACCTAAGTATACAATTTGGTGGTGAGCCAGTTTAATCAAGATACGACATACCAGCAGCTTAAAAAGCCAGAGCAAATGTGTTTACATGATAACGTGCAAATATTGTGACGTATATTTTCATGCGATTAGAAGATGTGTTAGTACTACATCCTTAGCTTACAAAAACCTTGGTAATTATCGTGTAAACACAACGAACATGTGTAATTTTTGAAAGTATATATTATATAGAAGAATAAAGAATATGCTATATATGGTTATCTCGAAATAACGATATATTTAATATAGGATCCCGAGTCGCCATTTATTCACACATGCGTGTCCGATACTTGCAGATGCTGCTGACTCTGCTGATGGCGTCCTGTCTTCTTTCTGGCGTCGGCGCAGAATCCTTGTTGAAGACGTGCACCAAGATGTGCGAGTCAATATATTATGAGTGTATAAAGAAGTATGCCTGTGGTCGCCTTTGGACCGATCAAAAACCTCAACACTGTGAAGATGCGTTGGACATCTGCTTCGAAGCGTGCGAGTTGGCATTCGGAACGAATTATCGTTAGCTTTTTCTACAGTCCCTGTCATCGCCTTCGTCTTTGCACAACTGCCGTCCGCAAACACCAGAGTGTAGACAAGCCATGCACGGAAAATATTCGATATCGATATTTCAGAAAAAAAGAAGCACAAGTGAGAATCGTAACTGATAAAACGTTACATAGTTGAAGGGATTAAGCATTCACTCAAGACAAACGCGCCATAGACCTGCAAAACATTTTTTTTGTGAAGGAAACCGATAAATCAAAACAATATTTTAAAGATATTCTCTCTTTCTTTTGTAATGCCTGAATCTGGTGGGACCAGCATTAAAGGGTAACGGAAGCCATGTTATGATTTGTTCAATCAAACCGTTCTGTTTAGTAGAAATAATATACTATTCGGTCCACAGCGTATTGGCGGCGTAAGAATATGTGTTTTCTAGTTGAAAACAGCGTTATATGTTCAGTCACATTAAATAAATACGCAGCATGAAATATAACGTAACAATGAAACGGAAGCATGCATTCAATTAAATGCATAAATCAAAATTGTATCGTTGTTTAACAGCTCAATATAATATAACAGCAACGCTAACAAATCTGACACTGTATACAGTGTGGAAGAAAAAATCAATAATGGTAAATTCCAAGCCAATCTCAAATTACTTCTGAAACATAAACAAATATTTGTTGTCTAACGCAAGTTGGACTTGGCAGAGACAGAACCATTTAGACGCCACACTGAGTTATATTAGTTCAGCATTTGGCAACGTCACAACTGGACAAACGGATAAACACGTTGTACTCAGGGCTGCAGACCAACCAGTTCAAAGTCACAATGTGTTTTGACGTAGCTTAGTCATTGGATTCACACACAGGTGCAGTTGCTTCGTCGCAAGGTTGGTTGCTATTTCTAAAAAAGTAAACATGACGCCAAATTACAAAACCAATGACGAATCCGAATGTTTTGTCAAAATAATGACATATTTATGTTGGAGTCTCGCTCATGCTGTTATTGTATTAGTTGCGACACAAATATCTGACGGTGTCCTTGTCACAATCTGTAAAATGTTTCGATATTTCTGAATTACCACAATGAGCTTGCAGAGTGATACTACCACGATTAGGTATATTTCTCCAAACATCTTTCAATTGAGCTTATATTTGTAAACACGTAAAGACTATCACAACATATTCTTTGGAGCCTAACACAACAGGCAGCGGCAAGTAAGCCATGACGAGACGATGGTATCTTTGTTTCTAGGATAAGAAAGACTCGGAATGCGGCATTGCACAATGAAAGTAAGTAAGCAAAGTCGTACATTCTGTAGACCGTGTTGAAACAAAGCTTTTATTAACTGATAACAGCGAACTGTCTTCATTGCTGATAGGATGTTGTACTTTCAATAATTGGAAAATTTTTACTCCGAGACTTCGTGATCTTGGACATTATCTGTCTCTCTGCCTATTTCCGTCCGTCCGTCCGTCCGTCCGTCCGTCCGTCCGTCCGTCCGTCCGTCCGTCCGTCCGTCCGTCCGTCCGTCCGTCCGTCCGTCCGTCCGTCCGTCCGTCCGTCCGTCCACGCATGGTATAAGGGACAAATGTAAAAAATAAATGATTTTGGAAATATTTCAAACTAGAAATCAAAAACATAGATTAAAATTAGTTTTGCGTGACATACTATGGCTTCCGCCCAGGCCCAGTGAACATGTCGGCTTCACCAAGTAGAGTAGAGTAGAGTAGTAGTAGTAGTAGTAGTAGTAGTAGTAGTAGTAGTAGTAGTAGTAGTAGTAGTAGTAGTAGTAGTAGTAGTAGTCGTGGTAGTAGTCGTGGTAGTAGTAGTAGTAATAAGAGAGATAAATCGTCCGCACTGTATCTACATATTGATACATAAGAAAATACTCGCATACATTTTGCAATACAAAATATGCAGTCGCTACATCCACCGGACTTGCAGTCAACGATAGTCGATCTTTAAAAATGGTATGTGCGATTATGGTAGACGATATTGGCTATCCAATAACATGTACTAGAGCGCCAAAATACAACAAATGCCGGATTTGAAATACATCACAAGTTCATGCAGTGAAATGTTAGATAACGTTATATGGAGCATGTGTAGGTAGGGCGACCGGAGTTCGAAGCCACCTACTGTTGTTTGGAAACATTTACCTCAGTTTGCGTGTGTCTTTCGGAAGAGACGCTATAAGCCGTTGGTCCCTTCTACCTGGTGTCTATGTAAGGGGAAATAAACGATCGCGCACAGGGGGTAAATGTATAACCTACCGTGGTCTCCATATCCCATGAACCACTGCAGCAACATCCATGACGCGACTCAGTACATTCCGCAAACCACCTCGCAAGAGAATACGATTGAATGATGTAACTGATGAGTTCCTAATACAGGTGCTGCTGATAATACTCCTGGTGGCATGTCTCGGTGTAAGCATCACGTCGACATCTGAAGCCTGCCTCCAGTTCTGTGTGATGCTGCGTAACCAGTGCATCAGAGTGCGGGGCTGCGGCAGCAGGTGGACTAAACACGAGCCGGAACGCTGCGAGAAAGCTTACATCACCTGTATTGCATCGTGCGTGAAGGCATTCGGGTCTGATTATCTGTAGGAGCATTATGAGACTGGTTTGAGCGGGGTTTCCACAAACGACATTAGGACGTTACCAGTGAGATTAGAAACTGTGAGTGCTTTGGACATCCATTGACACAGACATCGTGTCCGATTTTTGTGTCATTGATATGCTGGCTGTTTAGAGAGTTCTCTCCATGTCTGACTAACACAATTTCCATAGAATACCAAGTTGAGTCAATGCTACACTGCTAATTGAAGTTATCATATAATTATTATTTGTATCGGTTTTTAAGAAAGGTGGCCGATTATCCTGAAATAAAGGTAATTCAACTTTACATTTTAAAGGTTGTTTGAAATCCATTAAACCCCAAAAACCCAAGAAGGCAAACAAAAGTTGGGATCTCGTGCAATACTTTTTTTTTATATCTGACATAGTAACAGCTACGTCACCTGCTAAATTAACAAAATATTGTACTCTGATCATAATTAGTCATAGCACGGGATTTATTTACTATTCAAATATAAAACAGGAATATTGCAATTCGATATGTTCATATTATACAAAGCATAATATGTCCAACTCGCATCACAAAAATGGTCAAATGTATTAGTTTATGTACCTTATTACGTTGCAGTAGAACCACATTGTAGCTCAGTTTTTACAATATTTAATATTTGAACCACAAAGAATGATACCACCTCAGTAGCACTTGGCCAAAATGCTCGGTTATTATTGATCTCTATAGAAAGGCAAAAAACATTGGGAGTTTCCGTTAAAATCTTTGAAATATCTGACATAGTAACAGCTACATCAGCAGCAAAATTTGTTAATTTATTATTCATATATATATGTATATATATTTACATAGAAAAAACTAATGAAGTGCCTGGCAAAAAATCAGGGTTTGCTATCTTAAAATCACACGAGTTCCGAATAGAATTGTCTGTACCGTATTTACAACACGCGTTGTCCGCCAGGGGCTCCACTGGTAGTACGTCAAATTGATAGTTTCATTTGTCTTTATTATTGGCATAAAGAGCGTAGTTTCAATTGATTGAGTAACTTTTGTGTTGATTTCAAAGAGCGACGACGATGAGCTGCTCGATACAGACCCCGCCTGACGACGTCACTACACCTGTCGTAGGTTCTCATTGGCAACGAAAGCGTTTTAAATATCCTTCTGTGTTTTCACAGAAACAGGTTTTAATACTCCATTTGTCCTGTCAGTTGCATACATCTGTGTTTTCGAACAATCATTTTAATGGTTAGCTGTAGAAACCGCCAGAATACTTTTAACACAGGTTAGCAAGATTTAGTCCTACATATTCCAAGCAAGATTACATATTCAATTGTACAGTAGAAACGTGAGAAATGGTTCACTGATTTTTCTCACTTCCATGTATATATATATATATATATATATATATATATATATATATATATATATATATATATATATATATATATATATATATATATATATATATATATATATATATATATATATATATATATATATATATATATATCAAGTTGTAGAATATAATTGTAAATCGTACTGTCCTATGTACAACTACATTTCAGCACACAGTGTCAGACCGTACAACCAGATGGCGGTGCCAATAACGTCACGTGCTACGATTCCGAATCGTATCCAGCCGAAGTATGGATGACTGGGCATGTCTGGTGGCTGTAGTGCATGTGATTCGTTTAGCTAAAAAAGGAGCTCCCATAATCCGCTTTATTTATCAAATGTAGAGGTGCTCATCTTAATATGGGCCGGGCATAAGTCGCATTGTCATTGGTTATTAAAACAAAATCATCTAGTTGAAGATGGGTAATTTTAAGCATACGTGGGATGAAGCTCTTTATCATTTAAAATGCGATATGTCGCAGAGAAAAAATGTAGGTACTTTGTTATATAGAGCGGTATCCAGTCCTTGGGACTGCTCAAAGCACTTTACAGTCCGCCTCCTGGCAGACCTGAGAAGCTTTCAGCCACGCTGCAAGTACTGCGCGAAGACTATTCGTTCACATATCCACCTTTGTCTTTGTCTTTGTGGATATAGGCAGTGGTGGATATATTTAAATGAATAATCTTTGTGCAGTAATTGCAGGTGGCTGTATGCTTCCCAGAGAAGTCAAGTTGGTATTGGAATGAACCGGTCTGCCTGGGGGGTGAGGGTTGAAGTGTAAAGCGCATTCAGCATTTCCAAGGAATTGATAACGCGCTATGGAAGCATATACTTTTACCTGTTTTAGTGGCATGTATTTATTCAGTCAGTCTTTGTGAACATGACTTCTCTGGTGCTGTTGACGATGGCATGACAGCTTCATCAGTTGATGGTTGCAAGCGTGGAGAACACTGTGTTAATCCAATGATACAAAGTGCAACCGAACCACGGCGTAGAGTCGTACACGGTTAACGCGTCTATAGAGAGTCCAGCAGTACATTACACTTGTCATTGCCAAGTGTCTGTTCACTAATGGTTGGGTCCACGTCAAGGTCACCCACAAATGTCGACAGTCGAGTAGGTGGCGAGACGGACTGGTAGCGGGCACTACGACGTGTCAAAGTCAATACTTATGAAACATTAAAAACATGTGTGTGTGTGTGTGTGTGTGTGTGTGTGTGTGTGTGTGTGTGTGTGTGTGTGTGTGTGTGTCTGTGTGTGCGCGTGTGCGGATGGTGAGGTGCGCATGCGTGCATGTGTGTGTTCGTTAATTTAGGTGCGTGTGTGTGTGCGTGCGTTTGTGAGTGCGTGTGCATGGGTGGGTGGGTGGGTGGGTGGGTGCATGGGTGCTTTTGTGCAGAAAATGCACATTCTCAATGGTTATTAAAATATCACCTATATTAAAGGAATTAATTTGGAAATCGGATAGGTACAACGCAACATATTAACAGTTAGCTATACTGGTTGCGATTGGTCTATAAGTCTATATTAATTAAGTGTGTCAGACATACAGACAGACAGAGAGACAGGTGTACTTTATTTGGACCAATATACATATCACTCAATAAATAAGTATGTAAAAACATACATATAATAATTACATATCAAGTTAGGGTATGGGAGACTCCCACAAAGGCTAAAAAGTCACTTTCATAGGAGCCATACAAATTATTAAACTAAGCGTGTAGACAGGTTAGAGACGTGTTGTGCCTATTGGGTAGATGTGTTAGCTGAGATGTTATTAAATGTTAGTACAATGCTTATGTAAAGTATACAAGTAAAGCATTTGCCTAACTTACGCTACAATGTGGCTCAACGTACACCTCATCAAGCGTTAGTTGAGCCACCTTACCAACCCTATTTGAATCAGCTGTAAATATTTATATATGCATACTATGCATAATTATCTATGCATGCTAGATATATTATCTTGGTATAACATCTACTAATAATCATAGTTTATGTCAGCAAAAACAGTTTTGAGTTACGAATATAATTGTGCCCAAGATATCAAAAAAGAATGAAAAATGGCTCAACTAACATTGCCTTCCCCTGCAACTCGGAGCAGGCCATCGGCATAGAAATGCTGGGTTATTGGGGTGTATTTAATCGGTTTGCCTGTGTACAGGACCTGACACGTGCCGTTCACGTTGTCGTGTTAGCTTCATCACTTGAAAAATTTACTTTGTCCGGGCGAGTTGATGGCGTCATACCTGCATTCAAAAGTTGTCACGCCAGTCGACACTTATGGTGTACTTTAAGACGTTCCTGCTCTCAAATGTGAAGTGCAGCCCAATATATGCAACACACATATCAGCAGCACGGCCCAGTTTGACCTCACTGCTCCAAATGAACAGACGTGGACTATACTAACTTCGTCTTAAAACTATAACGTCGTCTGAAGGTACGTGGCGGATTCTCTACAACCAACTTTCAAATCACTTTAAGAAACTAGATAACTCCAGCGAGAGTTCAGCTATCTTGCCAATCGTGGAATGATTGTTTGAGACCAATAACGTGTTAACAGCGTCCTTGTAGCTTGGCGACATGTCACCACCTTAAGATAATTGCTTGTATGTTGACACCAACATACACTTATCATAAATAAATGTTACGAAAACACGCTAATAGCATGTCCATACATGTATTCGGACTTGTGTATCTGTTTTCAGGAATCTGAAACACTGGCAGCGAGACTTATCACAATGGAAGTACGTACGCTTTTGAAACCGACACTTTGCAGTGTAATGAGAGTAGAAGACGTGTTTATTAGGGATTCACGAGAATTACGATAATTGATTAATCGC
>BSQZ01000021.1:9852515-9872515 GCA_033239005.1 Lamellibrachia satsuma | reverse complement strand
TCTTAGCAACACTACTCAGTTTGACCTCACTGCTCCGAATGAAGAGACGTGTACTGTACTAACTTCGTCTTAAAAATATAACGTCGTCTGAAGGTACGTGGCGGATTCTCTACAACAAATTTTCAAATCACTTTAAGCAACCAGATAACTCCAGCGAGAGTTCAGCTATCTTGCCAATCGTGAGAATGTTTGTTTGAGATCAACAACGTGTTAACAGCTTCATTGTAACTTGGCGACATGTCACCACCTTAAGATAATTGTTTGTATGTTGACATGAACATACACTTATAATAAATAAATGTTATGAAAACACGCTAATAGCATGTTCATAAATGTACTCGCACTTGGGTGTCTGTTTACAGGAATCTGAAACACTGACAGCTGATCACAATGGAAGTATGTACGCTTTTGAAACCGATACTCTGCAGTGTAATGAGAATAGAATACGTGCTTATTAGCGTTTCACGAGAGTCGATATAATTGGTGAATCGCATCTGAGTGTTAATAAGCTAATTGCTAGGTTATCAGGTCGAATTAATATGAACGAGTTATTTATTTCCAAGACTGAATGAGGTTGCATAATATATCATACAGCGATATTTTTGATATACCAGAAATAGATCCTCATTCCACTAAACGTAAAGCTACGCACAATCCCAATTGGAGTCGTTGAAGATGCAATACGTTGGCATAGACAAATCCATCTGTGCCGTCACGTTTCTGTCGTTACCAATCGCACATGGGTCATCGAATACGTGTTATGCAACAGCAACTATTTTTATAGCATTGGAGCAATGCTTTTTACTACTGCATTCGTCATTATACACTATGGATTGTGACAGTTTACCGAATTGTGTGCCTGCAGGTCAAAAGAACGCTGCCCCTGCTGCTGCTGTTGGTGGTACTGTACACACGACCATCTACGAACCAAGAACCAGGCACCGACCGTTTCAAGAAATTATTGTATTTGTGCATAGGGAAGTGCGAAACGGAAATGTTTAGATGGGCGAGGGAATACGGTTGCAACGGCATGGAAATTCCACACATTTGTGTAATTGAATGCAGTGAATGCGTAAATGACTGTAAGATCACGTGTAAAAAGATTACCAGTCATTAACGTTGCGTTAGTGGCATACCAATGTTTGATGTTGAAAGCAGAAGGTTTGGTTTTGTGCGTAGCTTTACGTTTAATGGAATGAGGATATATTTCTGGTATATCAAAACTATCGCTGCATGATATATTATGGACCATCGTGAATATTGTAAATGAACACAAGACAATTTCTCCGCCATTGCAGACATGTGAGATCACACAGAAAAAGAAGACGTATCACCGAGAGAAAGCCACGCTCCGTGATCATGAGATTCACTACAGATCGTTGCAGGGACGCTTCCTACAAAGCACGAGTGAATATCTAAACGTGCAATGCTGCCTCAGTGTCCAGGGACCTTAGTTACATCAACCAGGACCTGACCACGCATCGTTCCGAACTCCTATACGAACTTAGGGATCTGAAGAAAGAGTGACACATTTAAGACTGTTGGACGTATAAGGGAAACATATTGTACAAAGACACAAACAAGACGGTGGATCAGGTGAGATAAAAACAGGAAGACTGCTTCAAGCGGCGAGGATATAGAATCCAGCCGGAGTAAGACACGTTGTCGTGACATTGCGTCATTTGACTCGCTAATTTCCAAATATTTGATTACGTAAACAACGTCGCAGTCCACACCTGCTTTGCTTGGGTGAACATTGCCAAGTGTCCCTGCGCCTACCCAACGTGACAAATTTGGATTAGAATTATAACCAGATCTTTTGGTTTTGGTATATGACTTAATATATATATATATATATATATATATATATATATATATATATATATATATATATATATATATATATATATATATATATATATATATATATATATATATATATATATATATATATATATATATATATATATATATATATATATATATATATATATAGCATAACAAGTGGATAATAACAAATCATAATACAAATATACCAGTAAAAAGCCCTGACATTAGATCATGCCAGTTTCACAAATACACTTTAAAATATTGCGACAAAAGCCAGTTGCCAGTTTGATAGTCAGCATGCCACCTGGGCGCGGGACCAGCGTAACACGCGCCGACCATACCAATGTCATGGCCAGTGAGACACGGGGCTGTCTTGCGGGCTGCACGTCACGAATCGTGTGTGAACCCATAAGTGGCGTTTACGCGCGACGTCACCGACGATGATAGGAATAACCTCGGGGATACCCTGGACGCTCTGCACCATCAGCATATATATATATATATATATATATATATATATATATATATATATATATATATATATATATATATATATATATATATATATATATATATATATATAATTATATATATATATATATATATATATATATATATACATATATATATATATATATATATATATATATATATATATATATATATATATATATATATATATATATATATATCAACGTGCACGGAAATAGGTTTAAGCTTGTTTGTATTCATTATTAATTGAAACGGCCAGTATGCGTGACATTTACAGATAGCTGCGTGAGAGCGTGAGATGGAAGCTAAATGCGTGACACTTGGTAGCTCTGCCGGCCTCAACTGGTGAGAATTCCGATATTAATGAAGCCATTTACAGTGTTCTGACATTGTTTCCACTGAAAATCATGATGATATATATTTCCACTGACTTTGTCATGTCTTGGTGTAAGTATCTAGTTGTAGAATATAGGTGAATACTTGCACTGACCTATGCAGAGCTTTGTACAGCTGTACTTGAACACCTAATGTCAGGCCTTAAAAGGAGATGGCAGTGTCACCAACTTCTTATAGGGTATGCCATTCGTTTTGCTAGTACACAGAAGCTCCAGGACCTACCATTTCTCAAGATCAGAACTACTGATCTAATGATGTGCAGGAAATTGGTCACATTCTCAATGGTTATGAAAACATCACCTATAATCTGGTTTATCAAAGTAGTCATGCTTTCGGAAGACAACTGGTGCAATAAAACATACATGTACGTCAGTGCAAGAAGCTACTGCACTATTCTGAAATGTAGGAAATCCAAGAGATTGCTTGATATCCAGATGATTCTCGATCCTCAATTTCCCTTAGCTAATATATTGTAGGGTCACAGGTGGTCCACCACGTGACCAACTTACACTGCCTTCCCCTGCCACCCGGAGCAGGCCATCGGCATGGAAATGCTGTGTTACTGTGGAGTATTTAATCGGTCTGCCTGTGGACAGGACCTGATAGGTGCCGTTCACGTTGTCATGGAATCTTCATCACTTGACACATTGACTTTGTCAGGGCGAGTAGATGTCGTCATACCTGCATTTAAAAGTTTTCACGCCAGTGGCCATTCATGTTGTACTTTACGACGCTCCTGCTCTCAAATGTGAAGTGCAGCCCAATATATGCAACACACATCTCAGCAACACCACTCAGTTTGACCTCACTGCTCCGAATGAAGAGACGTGTACTGTACTAACTTCGTCTTAAAAATATAACGTCGTCTGAAGGTACGTGGCGGATTTTCTACAACAAATTTTCAAATCACTTTAAGCAACCAGATAACTCCAGCGATAGTTCAGCTGTCTTGCCAATCGTGAGAACGTTTGTTTGAGATCAACAACGTGTTAACAGCTTCATTGTAGCTTGGCGACATGTCACCACCTTAAGATAATTGTTTGCATGTTGACACCAACATACACTTATCATAAATAAATGTTACGAAAACACGCTAATAGTATGTCCATAAATATACTCGGATTTGGGTGTCTGTTTTCAGGAATTTGAAACACTGGCAGCGAGACTGATCACAATGGAAGTATGTACGCTTTTGAAACCGATACTCTGCAGTGTAATGAGAGTAGAAGACGTGTTTATTAGGGTTTCACGAGAGTCGATATAATTGGTGAATCGCATTTGAATGTTAACAAACTAATTGCTAGGTTATCAGGTCGAATTAATATGAACGAGTTACTTATTTCCAAGACTGAATGAGGTTGCATAATATATCATATAGCGATATTTTTGAGGTACCAGAAATATATCCTCACTCCATTAAACGTAAAGCTACGCACAATCCCAATTGGAGTCGTTGAAGATGCAATACGTTGGCATAGACAAATCCATCTGTGCCGACACGTTTCTGTCGTTACCAATCGCACATGGGTCATCGCCTATTTTTTATGCAACAGCAAATATTCTTTATAGTATTGGAGCAATGCTTTTAACACTGCATTCGTCATTATACACTCCGGATTGTTACGCTTTACCGAACTGTGTGCCTGCAGGTCAAAAGAACGCTGCCCCTGCTGCTGCTGGTGGTGGTACTGTACACACGACCAGCCACCAACCAAGAACCAGCTACCGAACGTTACACGAAATTATTGTATATGTGCATGGGAAAGTGCGATAGGGAAATGTTTAGATGCGCGAGGGAATACGGTTGCAACGGCATGGAAATTCCACACATTTGTATTAATGATTGCATGGAATGCATAGAAGACTGTAAGATCACGTGTAAAAAGATTACCAGTCATTAACATTCCGTGAGTGGCATAGCAATGTTTGATGTTGAAAGCAGAAGGTTTGGTTTTAATTGTGGTATTTTACATTTTATAAAAACACAAGGTAGTTACACAAGTTAGGAGTGATTAGGGATAATACCAAACGTGTTACAAAATGAGTAAATTCGGAATACCGTACAAGTAAACATGAATGAATTAATCTTGTTTTTAACTATAATAATATACAAACATAATATAAGTAGCAATGTCATTACAGCATTTTATAACTATACAATTGTCGAAAAAAAGGCAATAAGAAGTGTAATGCATATGCTACTTGCCCAATTACAAATACAAATCCTGAATTAAATACATTATATCATTTTACATATGTGACAGATTGTTTTGTTTTCAAACATCAGATATAATGTTCATGCCCATTCATGTCAGGCCAAACATGTAGTAGGAAATTGAATTACGTTCCAAACAAATTTGAATTTGCACAGTGAATTTAACCAAAACAACATTAACAAATTTATATTGAAAGTAATATAAACCTAATCAGAAAATGTGAACATTCGGACAAAAATATGTGAACTATTCTTTCAATTGATAAACACATTCTTTTCATTTTAGTACGCGAATACTTTTGAATAAATGTGTAATTTTGTCGGGTTGTATAAATAAATTCATGCTGACTGAAAATGTGTTGTACATACGTTGGCAGGAGATTATGATATGCCTTAAACTCCACAATACATGGTACTTTAAGAATGCGAATATCCTCAAACCAAGGGCTGGTTTGTTGATCTGAATAGAGATGTTTGTATTAAATTTGCGATTTCCAAACATCATGTAATTTGTTTCTGTAACATTTAGTGATAACCTATTTACAGCAAGCCATAAATGCAGCTTATATAACTCTGTGTTTGTCCTTCAGATAAGTTCATTTAGATTATTATCACAATAAAAAAAAGTTTGTGCCGTCAACAAATTAAAGAACTCTCTATCTAGTTATGTGCAATACCGCGCACACCATAGAAATACCATTGTATGCCCATTTATCATTTTAAGGTGCTAATGATCTTCCGGTCAAGGATATGCTGCCTACATTAACAGAAGAAGTTCAGATAAAACGAAGAAGCCTTCTGTCGCAATATGGAATGTCAGGACATTACATCAGGAAGGGGAGCTTGATCTGCTCTTGGACGAAGTGAAAAAAATCAATATCAACACTGCAGGTATACGAGAAGCTGGTGCAGTGGTGTGGGTGTGGCACTTCAGGAAAATGGATACAGGATCATTCTCTCTGGAAGAGAAGATGATACCTACAGACAGGGTGTGACACTGACCCTCTCAACTGAGTATGCGCGCGGTCTGCTGTCTTAAGTACATCGTGAACATTGTAAATGAACACAAGAAACTTTCTCCGCCATTGCAGACATTTGAGATCACACATAAAAGGAAGATGTATCACCGAGAGAAAGCCACGCTCCATGATCATGAGATTCACTACAGATCGGTGCAGGGATGCTACCTACAAAACACGAGTGCATCTCAAAGCGTGCAGTGCTGCCTCAATGTCCAGGGACCTTAGTTACATCAACGAGGACCTGACCAGGCATCGTTCCGAACTCATATACGAACTGAAGAAAGAGGGATACATTTCAGACTGTTGGACGTATACCGGAAATAAATTGTACAAAGATACATACATGACGGTGCACCATGTGAGATCAAAACAGGATATAAATACACACACACACACATATATATATATATATATATATATATATATATATATATATATATATATATATATATATATATATATATATATATATATATATACAACTCCATATTAAAAAATATATAGTTGTGTAGCTAAACAAATATATTTTGAATCATGATTTAAATATTTCAAAAATAAGAAATACTTGGAAAACCATAAATGAAATTCTTTCAAAAAATAAAAGAAAGAAAACATTCTCGAAATTTTTTGGAGTAAATGGTAGTACTATAACTGATGTGTCAGACATAACAAACCAATTCACCATTTATTTTACAAACATAGGTTAAACTAATGCAGAAGGCATTCAATATAAAGGAAGCAAGGTCTACTACTTAAATACACAAATTAAATAATCGATTCTCAAATGTTGATGACATATATATAGGATGAATGTACAGCCTGGTTGACAAGAATGCTGGGATTTCAACGCTGTCGAAGGCTTTCTCATAATCGATGAAAGCCAGTCATAATGATTGCCTATATTCTTCATGTTTTTGGATGATCTGTTTATTACATGTAGGTGGTCAGTTGTTGAGAAGCTGGTTTTACATATTTGAGAGAAGGCTGGTGGGTCTGTAATTTTTCAGAATTCAGCAAGCTGTTTGCATACTATGTCCCTCCTTGTTTGAGGAACTCTATTAGGACTTCATCTCCTCCTTCAGCTTTGCTTTTCTTCATATCTTTCAGGGCCTTTTTTACCTCTTGTGACGTCTTGTACTTGATCCTCATCTATGTTAATATCAGGTTTTGGTATTGCCTTTTTACTGGAATACAGATCTTGATATAATTCTTCTCCCCTGCTAATGATTTCATCTCTATCATTTAGATTGGATTTCAGGGTAATTATCTGTGATTTTCCTACAGTGAGTTTTTGTTTAGCTCGATTGAGGCGTTTGTGTTCTTGGGTGGTCTGTTTAATCTTTCTCATGTTATATTGTCGGATTTCATCTTTCATCCTTTTCCTGATGGTGTTACATCTTTCTGCGTATTCCATCCTTTGATTTCCTTTTTCTTGTTTCTACTCTCTTCTCTTTTTCAACAGTTTGCGTGTTTCCTCAGAACGTTTTTCTGCTTAAGTGTGTGTCTTTTTCCCTTCTACTATCTTTGCACTTTGTGGCCGTGAGTTTCTCACACCATGAATATATATCCGCTCCATCTAATTCATCATCTTCAACAACCAACATTCTTCCTGACTAAAAGTTGCAGGAAAGTTTAGACTGGCTCGGGCGAATGAGAGAAGAAAACAGTTTTAGTGCCATACATGACCTCGTCATAGCTGTGTCCACGTTTACAAGTCAATGTAGTTGTTATTTAGAAATAATTTTATGTATCCTAATTTTTACAGATGCATCATACATTTTCAATCAAGACAACATGATGCCAAATGTTAGAGTACGACTGTGCGACAAATTCTTTCACAAAAAAAGTGTTGCCAGTATGGTTACGACTGTTAGACCAACAAAAATAGTTTTGTGCTTGCTAGTAACTTCGTGTGATTTGTCTGCCTTACGTAACCAAATGTGAAACCGTCGTTGATAATTTACATACCACAAAGTTAAACTGCTGCAAGATCCTCTATTTTCAAATACAAATACATCATTTCAGTATTTTTGTCGTTTATCTTTATTTAGATGACCTCAATGCTAAATAATAATAATGTCTTCAATACATAACCAGTATAACACTGCGTGTAACCCTCTATAAGATTGAACAAACATAAACTTATTAAAACAATTCAGGATTTCCGATCAGCTGTGCACGAGTCACAATCAGCAGTTTACGATTAGGTATTACAGGTTTTATTTATTTTAAAATAGTACCCAGTACCAGAGTAAAAGCAATTCTCATACATTTTCCGCTTATACCCTGTTTATAGCACGTTTGGTATTATTCCTAATCACAGCTAACCTGTGTAAATACAGTGCATGGTCTTGTGAAATGTAAAATACCACAATTAAAACCAAACATTGCCCTTCTGCGTTCAAGTCCAAATATCGCCATGCCACTGACGTAACGTTAATTAATGGTTAGCTTCTTGTACGTGATCTTACACTTATTTATGCAGTCAATGTGATTCGTCGAACAATGTCGTGGAGTCGAACTTCCCGGTTGCACGCCGGCGCAGTAGTGTTTCCTTATACACCGAATCATCTCCTGTTCGCACGTTGCAACACATATATACATTGCCTTCCAGTAACGGTCGGTGGCTGGCAGTTGGTTGGTGGCTGGCCGTGGAGACAGTACCGTCAGCAGCAGGAGCAGCGTTGTCTTAACCTGAAGTCAAATAATTGCGTAAACAGCCACAAACCGTAGTGTATAATGACACATGCAGTAGTAAAGAATCATTGCTCCAATACTGTATAGAATATTGTTGTTGCATAAAAGTAGGCGATGATACTAAGCCCTGAATGTGTTCCAACTACTCAGCTATATCGTGGTAGCGATCCAAGTGTGGTTGTTTACGATAGAAACGTGACTGACGGTGGGAAATACGTGACACAATTCAATTGGTTTATGCCGATGATTTTACATCTTCAACGACTCCACTTGTGATTGTGTACCGTATTACGTTAAACGTATTACGTTAAATGTATTACGTTAAATGTATTACGTTAAATGTAACGCGAATCCACTTTTAACATCTCAAAAAGAACGTTATATGATATGTTATGCAACCTCGTTCAGTCTTGGAAGTAAATTACTTGTTCATATTACACTGATATATCAACCGCGCAGTTAGTTAATTAACACTAAAATCCGATTCACAAATTATCATTACTATCGTCAAACCCTAATAAACACGTCTTCTAGTCCCATTACACTGCAATGTGTCGATTTCAAAACGTACTTCCATGGTGATCAGTCTCGCAGCCAGTGTTTCAAATTCCTGAAAACAGATACCAAAGTCCGAGTACATTTATGGAAATGCTTTTAGCGTGTTTTCGTTCAATTGACTTACGATATGTGTATGTTGATGTCAACATACAAACAACTCACTTAGAGTGATGGAGTGTCGCCAAGCTACAAGGAAGCTGTTGGTCTGAAACAAACTTTCCAAAGATAGCTTAACTCTCCGTGGAGTTATCTAGTTGCCTAACGTGATTTTGAAAAACAAACTGTACCTTAAGACGACTTTATAGTTTTAAGACGAAGTGAACACAGTCCACGTCTCTTCATTCGGAGCGGTCAGGTCAATCTAGGCGGTGTTGCTGATATTTGTGTTGCATATAGTTGGCTGCACTTTACATTTGAGAGCAGGGACGTCGTAATATACACCATAAGTGTCCACTGGCGTGACAACTTATGCTACGAATGCAGGTATCACGGGATCAACTCGACGCTGTGCGCGCCTGGAAAAAGTCCATTTGTCAAGTGAAGAAGCTCCCACGATAACGTTAACAGCACCAGTCAGGTGTTGTTCACAAAGGAAAGCAGACCTATTAAATGCATCCCACTAACACAGATGTCCATGTCCATGGCCTGCTCCGAGCGGGGCACACGTCTGGTCACGCGAGGGACCACATTGGACTTTACGCATATTAGCTAATTATATTTCCATTAATGTCTTTGAAATATAATTCATATTTGATTTTCAGAGGGTAGTTCAGGATCGGGAATCATCTAGATATCAAGTGATCTCGCGGACTTCCCCAACTCTGCGACTTCCTACATTCCAGAGTATCGAAATAACCTTCTGCATTGTCTGTTTATTTCTTATGGTACCTGTTGTCTTCAGGTAGATTGAACCTCCTGCACTGTCTGTTTATTTCTTATGGTACCTGTTGTCTTCAGGTAGATTGAACCTCCTGCACTGTCTGTTTATTTCTTATGGTACCTGTTGTCTTCAGGTAGATTGAACCTCCTGCACTGTCTGTTTATTTCTTATGGTACCTGTTGTCTTCAGGTAGATTGCACCTCCTGCGCTGTTTGTTTATTTCTTATGGTACCTGTTGTCTTTAGGTAGATTGATCCTCCTGCACCGTCTGTTTATTTCTTATGGTACCTGTTGTCTTCAGGTAGATTGAACCTCCTGCGCTGTATGTTTATTTCTTATGGTACCTGTTGTCTTCAGGTAGATTGAACCTCCTGCACTGTATGTTTATTTCTTATGGTACCTGTTGTCTTCAGGTAGATTGAACCTCCTGCACTGTCTGTTTATTTCTTATGGTACCTGTTGTCTTCAGGTAGATTGAATACTTTGAAAAATATACGATATGTGATATTTCAGATTTAATCAGATTTAACTAGATAGCCATCGAAAGCTACAAGTTCCAGATGGCAAATTGGCAAAGAAGCCATTGGCTTATCGAGAGTCCAACAATGTTATAATTTATGTATAGCCAGCCATTGTCGCATATATGTCAACGTTATGTTGAGTGTTGTCAAGCCACAATCGAATAAGCGGCTTTCGTAAGGGGTCGTTCAAAATTGTCAACATTATCTTAAGCGTATGCCTACATTCTGTACGCTAGGGAGAGGGGTCGGAGGCCTACATTCTGTACGCTGGGTGAAGGGATCGGAGGCCTACATTCTGTACGCTAGGGTGGAGGGGTCGGAGGCCTCCGTACGCTTTTTTAATGTCGAAATTATGATGCAACAAAGTCGGGTTTCGGCTACTAGAGTAGCATAGCTATGCACAGTGTCATAGTAATACTACAACGAATAAAGTATCACGTACGTTTAAAGTGTATCTGCTGAACCAGTTGTTGTCCGGACGAGGACGGTCCGACGCGACACCTGGTAAACCTCAGCGAACTACTCCCCTTGTTTTGTATGTGCGTCTTGTGCAAGCTTTTCGTTAACGGTTGACCAATGGAGCGTTTCGAGGAATATGAACCTTTGTTTAAATACTGCTTGACACGACCAACTGTCGTACATGAGACTCCAACATGTCTGTATCACCATTTTGTTAACGAATTTGTCATTGATCGGAAGAAACAACGTCGATCTCGATGGGGGAAGAAGCCTGGAACCTGCCAACAAGAATCCACTCGAAATTCAACTGGTGTTTGAATCTGCCTCAACTAAAATGAAAAAGGTTCGCACAGGATTCTGCACTATACTAAAATCCAGGCAGACAAGGGCGAGTATTAGAATACAGTTACTTAATGTCCAGAAGAGGATTCAGCGGACAGAACTAGGAATTTTTTTCAAACTTTGCACCATTTAAGCATGACATTTGAGAGAAAATGGTTCAGTTTGGTTATGATTTGATCATAGCCATAGGTATGACATTCTCAGATTAATTAACATATAAAGAAGTTTGTATTGCACACAAATAAGTGCAGTTCGGATTTAACGTGGTTTTACAATTTCAGATGTTTACGCAGGCTGTGACTTGACTTGGGATCTACAACAAAAATCAGCTATATTCTATTGACTGTTTCTACTTTTACACCATAATATGTTTTCAGGACTGCACCGGTGATAGATACGATGGTACAGAGCCATCATATGTGTCGTCTGCTGCACCAGCAGCTTTGCCAACACCGATTCATGTTGTCAAGACACTCCCATGTCTTGGAGCGGCAAACCAGTGTAATCCAGTACCTATGTGCGGGGATTGCAGTAAACACAGACGAACTATTGATAGACGCAGTGAGTTCACAGAGTGAGTTCATGTCATCACTCACATTCATTGCGACCTCATACAAAATGTATTCCAGTCTGCAAAGCAGACCAGTCCTTCGGGAAAAAGGTTGCAAACTTGACGTAGTGCTCACAGAAGTGGACATGCAACTGGAGAAACTAAAGACCGGACTGGAAGATTTGGCCTGTGTCATAGTTATCTCGACAACTCTAACTTTTCAGCTGAAGTCAGTCCAGGAGAAACTGAACAGAGCGCTGGCACTTCTGCCTGTGTTGTTTGCTACAAAGGATGCGCTGGAGTGGGCCTTCCCCGGGCTGCGAGGTGTCATCCGCTCATAAAAACAAAGACAATGCAACCATCTTTCCGGAAGTGGGAAAAACGTGTTTGTAGGAGGCAGTGCGATAGGACTGTCATTGGAGAAATCACTTGAGCAAATAGCAAAGGTGGAATCTAGTGGCAAAGCCGATGGTATATTCACACCTTTGTCAGCAGAGCAGTTGAAGCTGCTGAAACTATTATTGAGATGTGCCGTCGTCAGGGTAAGTGAGGCATTCCAGCCTATAATCACTACAATCTTCCGATGGATGACAATGTTGTGGTATGTGATGTGATACACCAGCTAGTAGGTGTATTTTCTTTTGTGTGTGTCGAGAGTGGATCACAAAATGTGCTAGTGGACTTCACAGAACTTGTTTTCAGACCCGGTCTTGTTCACGACCTTCTGTCATATTAGTTGCCAGCTGAGTAGGCCGGTGCGGTGGGTGAGAACATCAATGAGGAGGAGGGGTCTTTCTTCTACAATAAACCTGGACCTGTCCCACTCCACGAGACATACCCACAGATTTTGGTCGAGATGAACTGTGTGAAGTCACACGGCTTTGCCACTCATGAACGCGGCCGTACTGCCATTGCCACATCAAGCGGGTTCACAATATAAGATATATGGCTTCACCTTCTGGCAAATGTTGAAGGCCTGAACAAAATCTCACGTACAAAGGTGTACAAACTGATGCAGCCAGCGAGAGTTAATACAAGAGAAGCAGCCAGACACAAGGATGCAGTGGATGTTCTCGTGGGAGCAAAACAATGTGACTTGAGTAAAGAAAACAAACCGGCACATGAGTATTTCGCCACAGTATCCAATGTCAGACAGATGTGTACAGAATTCCCAAAAGAGACGATGATATTTAGCTGAGACTGCAAAGCAAAAATTTACATTGGGGGCCAAGCAGTGTCTAGGTACCACCAAGTTAGGATGTTTTCCCTTCCGACATGCCACTCTACCATGACCATGATTTCGTAATTCCAGAATAAGTACCTCATAGAACCTGATGGTTACCTCCTCCTGCAGAACAAGGCTGACACTCTTACAATGACGAAATATAACCTCGGCAGAGGGCTTATGTGGATTTACAACAGGTGTGTCCAAACCATTTCAACCCACTGTGGAGCTCATGTCAATGGCATTAGGAAACTGCTACCATAAATCCAAACACCAGAAAGCCAGTGTTTCCTGTTATAAAAGATGGGGGTCCAGACTGGAGCCCGAAGTCAAATGTCATCCAGTTTTTCATGGGTCGCTTGTGGCGAGATAAGCATTTTGACATGGTGGTTTGTGCCAGCTGGGTTGTCCCGGTTCAACCCCATTGAGCACGTCTGCTGTTCACGCTGCCTCTAGGTGTCCGTCTGCCTGCATGCCTGCCTGGGGAGAAGGTCCCACCCCCTATGCTGCCTCTTGGTGTCCGTCTGCCTGCATGCCTGCCTGGGGAGAAGGTCCCACCCCCTATGCTGCCTCTTGGTGTCCGTCTGTCTGCATGCCTGCCTGGAGAGAAGGTCCCAACCCCTATGCTGCCTCTTGGTGTCCGTCTGTCTGCATGCCTGCCTGGTGAGAAGGTCCCACCCCCTATGCTGCCTCTTGGTGTCCGTCTGCCTGCATGCCTGCCTGGAGAGAATCCCAGCAGAGGAGAAAGCGAAGAAGGAAGGACAGGTGCTAAGGAATGCACTGGATACTCTAAAATCACACTGGAATGACAAAGCGTATGATGGTGCCAGAGTCACTTCGGTGCTGGTGTACAATGATGATGACACAGACACTCGTGACTTTTTGTACAGTGACTATGACAACGTGACTATGACAACGTCAAGAAAATGCTGAACTCAAGTCCGAAGACAATCAGATGAGACAAAACAATGATTGATCTGTTGTGGGGTTTCTTTGTGAAGCACATGGATTGGAGGCATGGGGCGTTAAAGAAGAAAGCATGTGGTGACTCTGCCTGTTCATGCATGAACAATTATATTGTAGCCAAGGTGTGGCAACCACCGTCATTAGACAAACCGAATGACCATTCATCAGCTGTCAACAACTCTGCACTTCAGCAACCCTGATGAGCATCTTTAACAGGAAACAGGAAATATTTATTCTTCCCAAAGACAGCAATACAGAGTATTCAACACAAAAACCATACAATATATTACATCTATGTCGACATGAGAAAACGAAGTGGTAAGAATATAGAGTGCGTTCTGAAAATAAAATATAATTTCATATAAGGGACGGGAGACTCCTACTAAGACTAAAAAATAATCGCTGTCGTAGGAGCCACCCATCTGCCATGTGTTAACTACCCTGCTGCAACAAATGCAGGTCAGTAGTTTTATTTCGTTGTTAAGTATATGACCACATGAAAATCGTGTGTATGTTTCTCACAATAGTTTGGAAAATAAAATAAAGTATGTACCGGTATAAAGTTAATATTAAATTATTCAAATATAAGTATAATAAATATATTGTAGATATATGACCACATTTTGAACGTGTGTATGCATGTATTAAACATTATGTATATATTTCAATTTCGTGTGTCTGCAGATACGTGTTCACCAGCAATGCAGATGAGAACAGACATAACCTTCTCGCGCTTGGTGGCAAGCGGATTATAGACAGATATGAAAATGATGCCTTCAAGTAATGTTGCAAAGTTTGTCACCAGGCATTTCCGACAAGGTATCAGCTTGTCAAGCATCGTAAAGAGTTAAGCCGCAAACTAGCGAGAGAGATGACGCCCAAAGAAACAAAAGACATAGAAACCCAAGACTGTTGTGTTAAGAATAAAAGAATTCATGTTTGTGCATTTAAAAAGTGTTATTTTAGTTATTTTTAATATTGATAACATTTAATGATGTTCAGGCTATTAGTATATATTGAACTGTACTGCATATACAATATATGTTATAATATCTAGCAAACCCCCAATCAACATTTTATAGTACTTTTTTGGGGGAGGGGGGTCATGAAAAAGAGTACTGTCTCTACTGTTTCATTAATGTTGTCAATTTTTAACGACCCCTAACTAATTTCTATCAATTCTAGAATAATGTTAGTTGCTCGTCGTTGTATTCTTTCTAGCTTATCTGTCTCACCTCCAGTTACTAAAATCCTGCTTAAGATACGGCCTCCATGCATGTAAATAATATTCCAAATGCGGCCATATATATATATATATATATATATATATATAGAGAGAGAGAGAGAGAGAGAGAGAGAGAGAGAGAGAGAGAGAGAGAGAGAGAGAGAGAGAGAGAGAGAGAGAAAGAGAGAGAGAGAGAGAGAGAGAGAGAGAGAGAGAGAGAGAGAGAGAGAGAGAGAGAGAGAGAGAGAGAGAGAGAGAGAGAGAGAGAGAGAGAGAGAGAGAGAGAGAGAGAGAGAGAGAGAGAGCGTACATGCGTTTGTGCACTCGTTTGTGCACTCGTGTGCAGTGCCAGTCTTCGTTGGTATCGCTCTAACTGATTAGATAGTTTTCGTGTCATCTGCAAAAAAATTAGGACATTAGTTTTGATGTGCACATTGAGGCTATAATTGAGGCTATAATTAGAGAATTTACCAATGTCTGAGTCACTCAAACACACCAGCGTTTCGCACAGTGTTCGTGTCTTCTTGGAGTATCGTTGTTTGCGAATGAATGACACTGTGAAAGTGTATCAGCGAAATACGTGATTCAACGCTATAATGGGTTAAGTAGCAACTTTATCAGACCATTGAAAACGAGTGTGTCTGCTTCAGCCTCCATCAACAGTTGCTATTTATACGTAAAACAGCTGTTATTTCCCTCGGTCGAGGTGTTTTCAAGGTAGGGATGATTCTTGCAAAGCGCATTATCGTTTCAGTAACGACAAACAATCATACTTCATTGTCTGTCAGATCTGTTCAAGGGAGTACCTCAACTTTTATCTTGTCGGTTAATACGATTCATATTCACTGTGCAATATTGCTAAATGTTCGGACACATGCAAGATAATTCCTACCCAGTCTTGACAGTCGGGAGTCAAACATTCAGTTCGCTACCGCGTCCTTCATACTTCCAGTTGGGGTCCTATTTAAAATTATTTTTTGTTTCATCAATAACAAAGTATCATGTCATATTTGAATTACCAAAACACTCAGCCAGTGATTTCGGCATAAATTAATAGTTTGAACTGAGTATTTTGGTTCGCGGGTTAGCTATTTTATAGAACACAGTTCGATTCAACCTTGTATAACCGTGGTTATCCCCATAATTGTGTTGACACAATCTTAGCTCCGTGTATAATACATTTTTGGGCTTCAGGCTGAAAAGTGCTTTTTGAATCGCCGAAGCAGAAGCACCTAAGGTGCAGTATAACAACCTGCTCCCCCGGCACATTGCTACAACGCTTAATTAGACTGGCTTGGACAAGTTAATTAGTCACGTGACGTATGCAGAGCATGCTATTGGCCAGTGGTGTGCGTGAAAAAAAATTGCTGGAAGAAAGCGGGAGCAGGCGTTTTTCAAGCCACTTTGCTTCAATGCGACAATCGATTACAAGCTACGAATTGTTCCTGACTTTTAGAGAATGTTTTATTCCCGCCATTCCTCCCAATCTATCGGTTAACCTATGTGGTTATACAAATTCTGGAGAGTGAATAACACATCTAGGGAGTTAACTACCCCCAAATGTTGTTTGGAATGACATGACAAATGTAGCAGGGATTACTATTATATTACTATTATATTACTATTATATTACTATTGTATTACTATTATATTACTATTATATTACTATTATATTACTATTATATTACTATCAGCTGTTTTTTTTCTGTGTTGAATGGAAACATAGTCTTACTGGTACTATGATTGTGTAGTATATATTAATGGATCTTTTTCCCTTGTGTTAAAATGTTCAATCTTTATCTAACAGTTAAACAGCTACACGTAACAATTGTAGAAAACACGTATGTCCTTGCAAACAGTTGTGCATAACTACGAACTAGTATTGGTCAGCGTTACGTAATCTACGTCAAACGTCCACATGACGTCCTTAGTTTAATCTCCACCCCCGGTAATGTCAAAATGTTTTAGTGTACGAACCATCCCCGTGAGCCCCTAGCATGCCTTCTTAGCCACTTACGTTCAAACCTGACGGCGATACCAGGGAACAGACGTCCAGACAGAGAAAGACATACAGACATACACAGGCGCAAATTGTTTTATAGTATGGATCTATTAAATTCTGTGGTTGCTGTTGCTGTTCACTTTCAGTGATCCTTCAAGGGAGACCATAATTGAACACAATGTGTTCGTTGGAAGTTCTCCTGTTGGTCTTACTGGCACATATGCGGCTACCAAATTGCGGCGACTCGCCTGCTCCCAGACATTGCATCTACTGGTGTGAAGCGCTGTTGGTCGAGTGTGCGAGAAAACACGGGCGTTCGTCCACCATATCCCAGCTATGTGCTGGGATGCTTACCACGACTGCTTGGAACGGTGTGATGACATTCCAAAATACCTGGACAGTCGATGAAGTAGAACGTATTACTTAGATGGGAATATATGAAATTACGTGTAGAAAATTACGTGGCATTTAAGTTATAATTTTAAATATGCATGACTGCGTGCAGTTGAAGGACGGTAACGGTAAATGTCGTAATTAAAAACGTATGTATTATTAGTTATATACACTGTGTTATTATTTGAATAAATAAGCCAAAATCAAGATTTAGGTGAACACAAAATGCTTAATCAGAAGACAAAAATAATTACTATTTTACGGTAACAATATTTAGCCATCCAAAACAAAGACCCCGATGACAAGTGGAAAAGGAAGCCATTGACTTATCGAGAGTCCAAAAATTCTTCATCTTTGTGTCACCCGCCCTCCTGAGATATTTGTCAACTTTGTTTTTAAATATATTCACGCTGCTAGCATTTACATAATCCGTAGATAATGCGTTCCATTCATTTATTGTCCTCATCGAGAACGAGCACTTCCTGATATCCACTATATACTGACCCTTTACTAATGTTACCTCAGGTCCTCTTGTTCTACTATCTTTCTTTAGTGAGGCAAACATATTTATGTCGATATCTACTCTTAACTTCCTTGTCTCTACGGTTATTAAACCATACTCTTTTAGGCGTTCTTGAAGTCTCTCAATTCTGGACCATTTTAATTGCTGTATTCGTTCAAGCGTATCTGCATCGTTCTTACGATATGGTCTCCAAGCTTGTATATGCTAAATGAGACCTAACTATTGCTTTATGCAGATATATAATTAGCTCTTTTTTCTTATATGTAATATTTATCCTAAACACCCCAATAGTTTGATTATGCTTTGAAGCTGCAGTACCACACTGCTCTTATTTATTTTAACGCAACACAGTTCTCAGTAATGCCCTCAATCTCATATTTTAAACAGGTCAAGCAGTATGTTGCTGTATTGTTTTTCAGCCATTTCTCTAATATATGTTCACTAGATATGTTCTCCCCATTCCATAATTTATATCCTAAAATAATAATTTACGAACTTGGATCACAACGTTTTCTAATAGTACTGAAAGCTTGCTTCACAGGAACATGTATTGTGTTAATTTGATAGTATTACAGAAACACATTTTCTCCGTCGTGGACCACACAAAGTTACAAAATATTTGCACCATTGCACGTAACCTTAGCTTCAGCCAACCCTCCGCGCATTCCATAGAAAACCTCTGGCGTACCTCCGCGGGTGCACGTGCACCAATGACATCGCGCCGGTAAGCTACCCCGCGGGTAAGCTACCGGTAAGCTACCCCGCGGGTATGCGCACCTCAGGTTGGGAGCCACTTGTTTATTCCAAAGAAATCGCTCCGGTAAATTACCCCCAAATTCCGCGGATAGGCTTACCCTGGACACATGTCTACCAAGGTAGCCCGTACCGCAGATAAGGGCTACCTTGAGGTTTGCGGGCTTACCTTGGGTTCATGCATACGGACCTTGCTGTCCAGTAATTATTTTAAACCAATTACATATGTTAACTCTGTCAATGTTAGCAGGATGAATATAGTTGGACAAGGAATAGAGATATATCTTACATAGGCTGCACACCAGGGACTCCCAGCAACAGTCCCTCTCTACAGTAGCGCCTCCCTACGCCTACACTTTTACAGATCTGCCTTTCGACGGCAGCGCCTCTAGTGTGCCTGTCGTTCAAACGTCAGCGCGATGTGTATATATGGAAAATAAATATTATAGTTCATCAACAGCATCGACTCCGAAATGAATTTGTTTACTGACTGACGTTGCTTGTTACACGAATTTTTCAACCATACTTTTCATTGTTATTACTTATTATAGCGTTTTTTTTGTGATTTTCCACTGGGGGCAAACTAAAAAGGGCACATTCAATGGTAAAAAGGGCACATTCAATGATAAAAGGGCACATTCAGTGGTAAAATGGGCATACTTGTAGAAGAAAGCCAATATTCGTGTTGCTCAGGATACAACAGTAAAACAACAACAGGCTAAACAATTAATTGTAATGGTTTTGTTAGCAATGCATTGACAAACATTATCTTTAACGATAGGGTAACGTGCTGTAATCAGGAATGAGGAGGAACGTTGGCAGGACAGGGCAAAAAGGGCAATGCCTCAATGCCTCAATGCCTCAATTCCTCAATGCCTCAATGTCTCAATGCCTCAATGCCTCAATGCCTCAATGCCTCAATGCCTCAATGCCTCAATGCCTCAATGCCTC